>JABUQX010063275.1:10000-50000 GCA_015478945.1 Trachelipus rathkii
GAAAAATTTGGATTGATTCATTAAAATAAACAATAACATTAAGCGAAATTTCTGAGACACACATGCTTAGAGCGACAAGAACATTTTTCTTACAGTACATCAAAGAGGCACATTTAATTTATTCATGTTCTCTATTAACAACTTATACAGAACTAGTTTCGAAAGAGGCACGCGATCGACATTATAGGTGAATTAACTCAAACATAAACAAATGCACGATGATTTTATGCTTTATAATTAAACGTTATCGCTGAAGAAGTCGCCATCGGATCGATAAAGAGTGTTCAGGAAGGTAGGAAGCAGTAATAACACAAAATAGAATTACGCATAGCATTTATCTAAAGCATTCATATATACATTTAGCTATGATATTCATCTAATTCAGTAATCTATTAAAGAAATAAATATAAAACTTCATTAACTCCAATTGCCACTGTGCTCAAAGCGCAGGAGATAGCCTACGAAAGCGAACACAACGACACATAATATATAACTTAATAATGAATAGTATTGAGAATATATTTAAAAAAATAATTAATAAAATTAATTCAATATGTTTAGTATCATACTAAAGAATAACACACAAAACATAAAAGCTATTATCCTAAATCTGTATATTATTATCACTACTACCCACTGTAAACATACTATACTTGAATTATGGACTCATTTTTACATGTGAGATTAAGTATCCCTCTAATTGCTCATAACTCCTCCATACATTAAGTCCCTTCACAGCAAAATAAATATGTTATGTTTTTGATGGTTAGTAATTAGTTCTTATATTAAGGAGTTAGCTAAATTATAAATCAATAGCACATCTCACCCTAAAGCTTATAGTTCGGTAAACGTCCTGGTGCTGGGTTATTTTATGCTTTTCTATAATATTGTATTATATTCTAATCGCTTTATTCAATTTAACATGAAAAAATTAAACATGATGAATGAGGGTGTGTTCCTGTCATTTTGACACTACCTGAGGCGTATTTATAATGAAGTAATATACCACTAAAATTATCAAAATGAAATAAGACAGCATTTAAATAATGTGTAATCACATTATCTTACTCCAGTCAACACATAAAATTAAGAATTAAAACCATTGGGTTATATTATCAAACGTTCTATTCTTATTACTGTAGCTCTTTCAATGAAATCTTCATGTTTCATTTTGGTCTTCGGCTGAAATACCCGCACACGACTTATACAACAACTTTACTTCGTCCATGTTTAGAACTCTAATTATATAACATCTACGAAAATGTTGTTCAGAAACTATTTTGGCAGTAGTATTTAATATTACCATTGGGAGTTAGCAGAATCCACACTAGATTGGCGAGAAGAACGCGACTGTACTAATGTCGAGATACCAAAGCGACAATCTCCAAACGACATTAACAAATGTCTATACATTTAACGGAGTCATCGTATCCTCAGAGTTTTATATATATTAATGTAAACGTAATATGAAAATATAATATTTTTTTTCTATAAATTATCCTTACAGCAGTATATAATATCCAATGATTCATAATCATATATGTGTGAAATAAATTTTTCATAATTTTTTTATATTTTTTCTATGCATCTTTTAAAATTAGTTACTTTATCAAATCATCGAAACACTAATGTGAAATAGAGTATGTCTATTCTTTCTCTTTTAACTGTTAGAAATAATATTAGACCTCAATTCTTCTGACGCTTCAACCATCTGCTAAAAATTCACATTCACTCGCGAAATAATGTGGCATAACAAAAGATCGTATAATTTCTGACTTAATATCCCTTCTATACGAATCATAAATCTTCAAGACCCTGTTGCTAGAAACACATCCGATTCGGTAGATTATTTTTCACGTCTTCCTATCTATAGTTTTTTTACATACTTGTCGTCACTTCGATGCAAATGAGACGGTCCGTAAATATTATATAGAGATAACAAATAAAATATATTTAGTCACTAATATTATTATATATATATATATATATATATATTTCATTTTACAAAATTTCTAGAATAAAACTCAATATATCTAAGTGTTAATTAAATCATTTAAATTAGAAAGCTCTAATTTATCTGGAGGAAAAATATTATGATTATGATTATGATATGATTATGATTAATGTCATTATAAAACCATATATATTATGATAGAATAATTTACGCGTATAAAAGTAGTGTCCAGCAAGAGTTGTGATACGAAAATAGATTTGGCTAAACAAAAGTTGTATGACACACTTATCTTCTTAGTTATAGTCTAGATGCCCTTAGCGATGTGTAGATACGTAAGATTCTTACTTGTGGAGTCTTGACTTACACAGCTACATTTTAAGACGAACCACAGAGCATTGGCGCGGAACACTACGCGAAAATTTTGCAAAGTTCGATCCGTTGAAAACATACACATAAATTTGCGTCAAAGACCGGTGAACTTCCTATATCCTTTAATAATTCAGTTACTATATATAGATAATCAGTTTAAGTCCTATATTAAAGAGAAGAAACTTTATGTACCTGCAACACTTCTAAAATCTAACAATACAGATATATATCTCCTCAATTATTGATATTAGTTTATTCAGATATATAATACAATCATATTTTATTGCACTTCTAATATGAAGTAATGACTTAAATAATAACTTTATATGAGAAAGTGCTGATAACGAATATATGTTATAGTGTTACGATGTGAGAATTGATTTACAGAATTCTGATGAATTCTCATAAAAACTTAGAATTAACTTAGTCTTCTTGATACCTTATAGATTTTACTACCTGTCAGCAAGTTTACTGTAAAATTAGAAACGCAGACTTTTAGATATTAGATGTGTAGATTCTATGATATATCGTTCAAATTACATATAATATCCTATAGATGCGAGTGATGGTCTATTGAATTATGACAATTGTGAGCACATGGATACTGAAAAGAAATATTTGATTTGAGTATTAATTAGAATATATATATATTTATTAGTAATATACATAACCAATGATAGGAACTGAAAATCTATAATAAAGGATTAGAAAATAAGTTTAATAAATCGTCGCACAACGTAAGAAGCAGCAGTTGACCGTTAGCCTATATAGGTATCAATCGACTATAAAATTATGAAATCAATGACTATTCTCAAACTACTACTCGGAATAAATTATTTGTTGGCTCAGTCATACATTAGTGGATTCAGAAAATACTCAAGTGGACTGACTCTTGGTATCTATCTGTTTGAGTGAGTGGATTCACAGGAAATGTAAAAGCTATATTTATCCTGATTGCATTTCTTTATCTAGCATTAAGCATGAGGAAATATACTTCATCTAAGCTACCAACTTTCAGTTACGTATTTTAGGAGTTTCATAGAGAATGTTATTTGGTCTTTAGAATAGAGAGAGAATATTTCTCAGAATGTATTAATAAGGAATTCTGTCTTGTTCCTGTATCAACTACTAGCTTCAACTTCAACGTCCGGTATTTCTGTGCATCCATTAAGTATAAGGAAATACAAATTTGTAATTATTTTAATATATTAAAAATGGTTACCAAAAAACATAGCAAATGCATGAAAGCTATTCATAATATCTTTCCTGTACACTGACTTTGTGTGGCTTAATCCAACAATAATAATCCTTAATTTTTCAAAAATTCTATCTGTTGTCTACTACCGGAGAATAAACTGGATACCTCATGTCAAATGATTATAAATAATGAGCGTAAAAATAGATTAATTTAATGCAGTTATCTTAGAGAAGGAATAACAAGAGTTAACTAGCCGAGATTTATTTAAATTATAAACTCATGATACATTAATATTAATTATCCTCTATAAAGTATATGGGTACATATATTAGTACAAATTTATATATAATCTGTAATATACTTTATTAGTTATATATATTATAATATAATATATTATAATATAATATTAATATAATAATTATATAAATATATTAATAATATATATATATATAATATATTTTAATATATTATATAATATATATATATTAATTAATATTAATATTATATATATATTAAATATATATTAATATAATATAATATATTATATATTATAATTAATTTATATAATTATTATATATAGTGATTTATATATTTATATATATTATTATCTATATATATATATAAAGCACATCTTATTTACATATATATTTTTTCTCTCAACGCTATATTACCTAAAGATCACCATCTCTTGCCAATTTAAAGTTAGGGATATATATTTAATTTTTTAGTCTTTGGTCAGATATGGCATGTAGTTTAAAAGTTCTTTACCAATTCATTTACCTATTTCTGTATTGCATTTTTTAAAGCTAGATTTATCAAAAGTTTTTTTTGCTTAGGGTTGTCATTTTGGATATCAAACTCTTTTAAGTTGTTTATCAAAATAATAGTCAATTTAGTAAATGGTGTAATAATACGCTTTTCATATTATTCATTATATTATTGGTAGTTGATGAATATTAGTTTTGATTAGTTCTTGACTTAAATATTTATCATTTTTTGTATGAATCAGTTCTTCTAAGTAAATTTATTTCATTAAATGTCTCATTATTATCTATTGATTATTATTATTATAACTATTTTTATATATTTTACAAAAAACTACTCATTATAATAATATATGAGTTCCGCGAGGCACTTGAGAGCAAAACAGCTGCGGATGAGAAATTTATTGGTCTACCTGCGTAGACCCGGCAGAATTCTTTAATTATAGTATACAACTGGAGATCGGGAACTTCCGGCCTTCCCCACGTCCATGATTTAAGGGGAGTAAATTTCTTGGACACGAGAGTCCGAGCGAGTAAATGGCAGTAATTTTCGTCTTAAGTTATTATACTTTGACATAGAAAATAAAATTATAATTTCTAATATTTTAATTTACAAATATAAATATAATATGAGTATAAATATAATATATATATAATTTTTAATTTTAATAAAGATAGATTTGAGACTCTAATAGCTTGTTATCAACAGTTAATAACAACTTGTTCAGGAAATTTAAAATACTTGTTTATTTATATATATGTATAGTTATATGTACAGATTGTAAAGGATTAATGAATCATGAATAATATCATTATAAGTTTATAGAATTATTATAATCTTAGGGTATTTTTATATAGTCATAAGTAAGAGGGAGGTATGATTAACTGGTGGAAATAATCCGGGTGTGAGAGTAAGTGCTCCGCGGTCTCGGGAACTACTTGGCTTCCCAGCCGTATTTTTTAACCAGGGACTTTTTCTGCGAATTATATTAAAGTGGTCTTTTCCTTAAAAAAAAAATTTTTGGATATTTAGTTACACATTTTCTTTAAGGAATAATAAATGCATATATAAAATAATAATAATAGAGGAATATAGCTGATATGTTGAAACACAAATTCATATGTATTATAATTGACAATAACATATCTATTTTTACGTTTCGGGAATCAACCTTAATGTAAATAACTCGAGAGTAAACCATTATAATTCATAAAAATACCTGACACAAATAAACCACGGGTTACGCATAGGGCAGGCACATAACCATCAACTGCAGTCTCTATCAACCATTTATTAGTTATTATTTAAAATCTAATTGACATTTTTTAATTGTATTTAAGTATTCTTTATTACTTTAAAATTATAAATATTTTAATAGTATAATACTATTCACAAAACTAAATTCATAACTTTAAAACTGTTTAAACTAATGATAAATTAAAAATACGTAAGTATTCTCTATACAATTATCTTAACTCATAAAAAATATAACCTTGTCTTGATTTTCTTGAATATGGTTTGTGTGTAGGATACAACTAAGTATTGCTCTTTTCACAAGTTATGACTTAACGTGCATTCTCTCGCCCTCAAATAGCGGTTATCCCGCACTATCATGTTTAAAACATTACTCCGAATAAATTGATAAGGCGATGCAACTCCTTTATGCCTACTCAATTTTAATACAAAAGGGTATTTATCTTGATTGCTGAGCTCGCCACCAATATCTTACGAACTCTTCATACTCTTTCTGAAAAAACGCATATTTTTTCCCTGCAGATCTTTTTCCCATCCTCCAATTACAAGTCCACAAACCCCTGCGAACTTTTATCGTGTGTCCTCTTTTTCACACCTTTTTTGCTATGTCGTTTCGACCATCAACTTCAATTAATAAAATAACATAAAATTTAAGCTTGACACTATTTTATATATTTAATTTATATTATATTATAAAATTATTATTCCATATATAATTATCTTTGTTACACTTAAATATATTAATTAACTTAAATTAGTATATTTCATCATATAAACGATTAATTATATCTATTATATTATATTATAGAATATCTATATAATATATTTACTTTTATTTTTAATGATTTTTCTCTATCTTTCACATACTTTTTGTCAAATAATTTGCGATTCTACCTATATACCTTCTTATCTTACTACTTAATCAATATAATATATACATAATACTTATTATTATCTAGTTAAAAAAAAAAAAAAATTTTAAAAAATTAGATTGATATTGAGTTATAATATATATAATAATGGTATACTAATATTATATCAAACTCTGCCTTTTTTATATATTTTTAAATAAGTAGCTATACTTTATTCTACATCATTTATAGAAATAATATATTATATATTATATATATATATATATATTAAATATTATAATATAATTTAATATATATATAATTATATATATATTATTATATATATATAATATATATATATAATATATTATTAATATATTAATAATATATATTATAAATTAATATTAATAATTATATATATACCCTTAGCGCTTCTCGGCAACCAAATCAAATCCTCATTATGTACAATGAGGAATTAAAGTAAAACATATAATATTCATGAAATGTCCATCCCCCGCGGCTAATTCAAATAGACGGATGTGTGTCTCAGTATCGGTGCCCTGAACAATGAAACAACAACCATGTTGCTAGACTGCCGTGAGAGGACGTATTATACAATCACATTAGAAATTCACGTATTTCACCATACAATTTGTCATGCTGAGACTGAGAGTACCTATTAGAACATGCATCTGGGTTCGGGCTGCTGGTCAGCCTTAATTAGTCGAGGTGCTCGTTTGCGTGTGAGAGAGAATGAGCAATCGACATATTTACTCTAGTGATTAAGACATAAAGGGGATCGGGTGAGTGAGAACTTAATACAAGTTATTAATATATTATATATATATAAATGATATATATTGTATATATATATATAAGTATGTATATATTATATATATTAATATATTTATATATAAATATATATATAAATATAATATATATATATATATAGTATTATATATATATTATATATTAATATATATATATATTATAAATTATATATTAAATATAAAAATAATTATATTAATATAAAAATTAATATATTACATATATATATTTAATATATATTAATAATACTAAAATTATATATTGGAAAGTAAACGATCAGATTTGAAGTAATAATAAGGGAATGTAATGTTTTTTTGTGTGCTTATGGGTGAATGTTCCCTTTAACTAAGCACCTGGAATCATATGTTGGGTGAGCGTGAGGAAAATTAATGTCTTTTTGAGAGCACTAAGGAGTACTAACTGAAAAGCAGTTATTCACCTCTCACACAATCTTTTTCCCAGGTGATTTGTTTTTAAGCGGAATTTAATCTATGAAAAATGTTATAGACTTATTATTATTTCTAAAATATAATTAAAGGAGATCGCGAGTTAAAGCGGTACGTAATCTGAGCTATTCGAATCCCAATAGTCACCGATTATATACCAAATAATTAAGCATCGAGTTAATCACTATTTGGGACACAATCGACATTAGGGGTTAAGCAACACCGTTGAGTGTCAATAATGGTGAGTCCTTACACTACTATAATACTCATAAGAGTAGTAAGAAGAACACAACCTATTGTTGATTTTATATCTTATATACATTTAGGTATCTATATATTTACACCCTGATGCGTCAAAGGACTAACATAGCTATCAAGGAATAAATGGGGATACATTTTTTGAATTCCCTTTTGGGTCTTCATAGTTTTTTTGGTTCTTGCTGTAATGTTTTAAGAATGATTAAAATATAAGATTGATATCAAATTGAGGTGTGTGTCTTGTTTGTGCATCATTCTCCTAGGAGGGAGGGAGCCAGCTGAGTGGAGCCCGGGCGGGAGCCATAATATAGCGCCGATTGAGTGATTGTATGAGTTATTATATAGTATTGCGGTAGTGTTTTATAATAATTTATATTTTTATCAATATTAATGGTATTGTGTGTATTTTGATTTTGATTTGATTATTATGGATATTTCTATTTTAAGATTAAATTGTAAAATTATGATAATAGTAATGGATTCTTAATGTAAATTAATTGTAGTGTATAAAATGTTTTATTAGTTACAAATACTTTACTAATTATAGAACAGAGTTTTTTTAGTGTTTTTTATTTAAGCGGTTGTCACTGTGTTATTATAAGTCGAGAGTGTTTGCGAGAGAGGGACTTCTCCGTGTTAAGTCGTAGAAGACAATGTTAACATGTGGTGTGTGTTTCGTTCTTCATCTAAATTAAGAACCAGCTTAAGTGGTGTGAATGTTGGAGGTTATTAATACTTATCTTGCTCTGTCAAACCCTTTTATTATTCATTAATCACCAAATTAGCGTGGTGTGGTCTCGGATCTCTGAGATGCGAAGAGGGAAAACACAGATTATTTAAAGTTCCATCAACCTTATTCTCCGATAAGTCCGGAAAAGAAGGAGCCGCCCGAGCATACACTTTTGCGATCTTTGAGTCGTGCGGTAATGCCAGCTGGGGTGTCTTCGAAATGTTTTATAAAAACAAAAAACTAAATTTAACCAGAATGTTCATTTTATTGTGTCTTTTTACGTGAGTACGTAACAATATTCTGGTTGAGTTTGCAGTCATACATATTAAAGTAAGTTTTCCCGCTTCTCTTAAAAAATTTAAATTTAATTTTAATATAAAGCTAAATATATTATTACACATTTTTATATTTAAATACCTTATTTATATGTCCTAACCACAATTCGCAATTGTCACCTGATTATGAAGATGGGTATCTGAAAATTGAATTTGTTGTCTCACTTTATAGGCTCTTATTTTCTTTTAAGAGATATAGTTCATTGAGATTTATTTTTTATCACTGCTATACTAATATCATATTTGATATTCTGACATTAGATCCACCCTGTTTGTTAGTAGCAATTTGGACATTTCTGAGAATCCTAAACTAGAGAAAATAATTCGTACGGTTTTTCCTGATCATATCTATATAAAAGATCATCGGAGCTAAGGTTTCTAATCAGTACGACTAATAAGACTAAAGGCCACGTTATGGCTAGGATTAAGACCTAGTGCCTAAAGCTCTAACCATGTTCAAATAAACTTGATAAAGCTAAGTTTAACCGCATATTTTCTAAATTCTTCGTGAGCTGGTGGAGTGCCTTTTAAAAAAATTGCGAAAAGCGTAGATCCATATATGTTTGTATTTGTAACTTGATAATTCTTTATCAGTGACTTAAAAAATATCTGATAATAAGATGTCCTATCACGCCAGATGCGAGGGGAAATTCAAACAGTTGATTAAATTTATGTATCTCCTTCTTGTACTATCGACATATAAGTAGTATTTGCGCATTGAGACTCACACTTTCGCAAAGCTTTTTTCTTTCGGACTAGGAGATATGAAACCGGGGACACGGTAATGCTCGCATAACAGTATACTAATATCGATAGGTATATATGCGTCCACATAAAGAAACAAATTATATATATTAAATAATATATATATATATATATAATTATAATATTATATTTATATATTAATATTATATATATATATATAATTATATATATATTATATTTATATATATATTATATATATTTTAGAAAGTGTTAAAGCTATAAATGCTTTGCGAAAAAATGAGTCTATAATCGATTAACAAATTAATTTTTCCTATTAATTCCTCATATTACCAGGTTAGTACAGACCATAATATATATTATTATATATATTTATAATATATATATATATATATATAATTATATTATATATATTAATTATTATTTATATAATATAATTATATAATATTTAATAGTATATATTATATAGTATTATTTAATGCGGTGTCAATAGAGTGTTATGGATTTATTGGTAATTATGTAAATATAATTATTTATTATTTACTTATTAATTATATAAATATTATTTATTAGTTATATTATAATATTTTAATATCATGTTATATAACCATCTTGTAGTTCCGCCAGATCACACATTTTTATACGAGAAAACAAGGTGAACTTCATACTAGTAGATTTTATGCTACTCCAAGCAGGACGAACACCAAGATTTTTTCGTCAAAGAAGATTGTGTTAAAAACTATTTCTAAATGTCTGTTAAGTTCGATGCAGTTCTAGTTACGTATTTTTTTGAGTGGTTTCATTAAATGTCAAGGTAATGAATCATCTTTGAAACATAATATTTGTGATTAGGAGCATTATGAAATTTTTATGTTTATATATCTTTGAGGAGTTTGTCTTTAACAGAACTAAAGCTCACAATATGGATATGACAAAGATAATGCGCAGATACTTGGCTGAGGATTAGAACTCAACTGAGTGATAATACAGTGTAGACGTCTATATAGGGAAATATACTAGTATTATATTATATATATTAATTAATTAATTGATTTCTTATGTGGACCGTTCCCGGAAGTACTGCAATACCGGGTCGATCCGTGGCAAAGGTGGAGCAAGCCCCAATCACTTCGCCGAAGTACAAAAATCAGATTAATATCGTTGATCCCGCATGGGGATCGTATCAGATATTAAGCTGATAAGAACAGATACTACACTTTGATCTTAGCCAAAAGGCCGAGAAGCGATAAACTTCTAGCACTCCTTTGAGACTTATAGCTCGCTTCTGTTGTAAATCATACGAGTACGTGACGTCATCACAACAGATCACGAAAAATAAAAACTAATGAAATCGAATACAAGAGCTAAAACTTCGTTATATCAGTAAAGGTTAAATTGGGTTTATATATATAAACTTATAAAAATTTAAATTTTAAACGTTATTTAAAGTTTATCAACAAAAATATGATTAGCAATAATAATTAAAAAAGCTAATATAAATCAGTTTCCCTTAAATTCTTGTGTGTTTCGTATTGATCAAAAGAAAAAATGAAATAATAATAATAATAAATAAACAAATAAATAGAAAATAAACATTTCCTTAATGTCCGAAAAACAAATAAATTGCTTAACTAAACGAATTCCTGTGAATTTCAGATTCATAATAACAGCAAGTTAAAAACAAACTTGTCCTAATTAGTAAAGTTTGTAACTTAAAATTTTATAAAATATGCAGACACTATTACTATTTCATAATCTTAAAAGGAAATTTCCATATATAAACACATTCACAATCCAATATAAAAAATAATATAAACGTATAAATACCCACCATGGCGGATGGTTTTGGGTGTGCAAGCGTAGGACTTAAGAATAAACAGGAAACAGAGAGAAGCATACTTACCTGGCACAGGGGATACCATGATCAACAAGGTGGTTCCCCCGGGGTGAGGCTCACCATTGCACTCCGGTGTTGCTGACCCCTGCGATTGTCCCAAATGTGGATAACTCGAGTGCGTAATTTTTGGTAGCGGGGGACTGCGTTCGCGCTTTCCCCCTTAATAATTATGAAATAAATAAGTCAAACATTTTTCATGTAAGATGTTAACATCACGAAAGTTGGAGGAAACTGTGTCCAGAGATCAGTCACAGCAATAATTTCTACACCACATATTTATTTCTCATTTTTAGAGGAACAAACATACTGCAATGAATCTATAGATCGTATATTATTTATATTATGGTACATGGTTGATCGAGCATCAGAATTTCTGAAACCTCATCGTAATGACGGAAAAACACATTGCAAGACATTACACCACAATTTATTTTTATTTTACCGCAAATCAGGAACCTGGGCGTTGCCGCCTAAAATGGCGCACTATCATTCGTAGCGCATTAGGCGCAACAAATTTTTAAAAATGGCGCAACAGCCAATTCTGTTGGCGCCTATGCCAGCCTATGAAACAGGAACAAAGCATTTTTTTTTTTACCTTAAAGTTAACGAAAATCTGCAAACTTGTATCCTTCTAAAAACCAGTGTAAAACACAAATATTTTTATATCAATGATATTTACTTTATATATATATATATATAAATATATATATATATATATTATATATATATATATATATATATTTTATTATATACTATATAATATATATATATATATATATATATATAACTGGTTCAGTAGTTCTTAACTACAAATAAATTGGCAACTATGGCTCTGAAGATTTTCAACTTCTTCAGCGCTCGAGCTGAACCTCCTGGGGGAAACCATGGACCACAAGGACATGGAGGAGGAAAAGGACGTGTAGATATTAGTTTCGTGTTTTTAATTACAAAAATTAATAAGTGCGTTTTTCCTTAATTATAAAAGCATGCTTTTATTATCTCACTAAGTTTACTTTGGAAATAAATTTAGCGAACATCCACTGGCCGCCGAAAAGTCGGCATAGGCGCTAGGCGCATTGATGTGAAAAAAAATATAGGTGCATAGGGCGGGCAGGCGCACTAGTCCGAGCGGCATAGGCGCAGGGCCGCACTCAAAAAATTATAGGCGCGCCCAGCTCTGATATAATATATATATATATATATATCGTATATATATATATATATATATATATATATTATATAACATAATATCTTATAATATATATATATGATATAAATATTATTATATATATATGGTCGAATTTTTCACCAAAGGCACCGAAATAAGCGAAACCTCGCAAAGGGACCTAAGTCACTGCAATTGTGTGTAAATAAAGCGCTGCACCGATGCGTTAGCCAATATATATATATATATATATATATATAAGTATATATATTATAATATAATATATATATATATATATATATATATATATATATATATATATATATATATATATATATATATATATATTCTAAAAGTGAAAAAGGAAAGATATTTATTATAAATAAAAAGACAGGAGTTTGATTATGTAAATAACTTTTGGTTGAGTCTGGGCTTTGGTTTCATTTTTTTTTTAAAAAAAAAAAAAAAACAGAATTTAGGGCGTAAACGAGATTGTTTACAGTGAAATTATAGATTACAAGATACTTTAGAAGATACTGCAGTTAATCCTAATAAAAAAAGAGGTAATGATTAGATTCTGAAATAAGATATAATTAATCAAGTTTGGATAAAGTTAATATTTTGTGACAAAGAATCTATTAATAATAATAATAATAATAATAATAATAATAATAATAATAATAATAAATTATTGCTTGAGCGATAAAAGCTGGTTGGAAAGTTTCTTAAGAGTGGGAAAAGAATTCAAGAAAGTTTAAATGGAAAACTAAAGAAATAAATTTGAAACTACATAGTAATGAATTAAATATAATTATTTTTAATAACTGCTATCAAACTATTTCATTGTACATCATGTTGGGTTACTGTACTGTTAGTTAAATGACAATCTCAAATACACGTATTTTGTAAAAAGTTCACTTAATCGCTACCTTTCGTCATTTGCTATGATCTTCATGACTTAAAACCATAAATCATATCATAAAATGCAAGTTCTTCACAGAATAATAATTAAGTAACGTACCTGACTGTCTTGAAGGGCTATCAGTACACCTGAAGAGATTTATAAAATTTATTTTATTCAAATTTTCTAATTCTTTGGCAATTCAAAAATTTTAATGTAAAAATTATTTTAAGGAAAACATCCACAAAATGAGTATTAATCGTCCCCTGAAGATGATTACTGTAAGCAATTGAAATATTGCGTCTTAGATGAAAAGTAAAAGTTTGTAGAGGAACTTTTAGGAAAGTTCAACTACTCCATCTTTGGAGGAAAGAGAATCAACACAGTTGCTGTGAAGGGAGAAATTTTTATATTTTATTTTTAATTGGAGATACATAAAATATTATAATAATATTATAATGTTAGTAATAACAATAATAATAATAATAATAATAATAATAATAATAATAATAATAATAATAATAATAATAATAATAATAATAATAATAATAATAATAAATGGTGTGCATGTTAATAAATCCGTACCAGTGGCGTATCTAAGGTTAGTCCCCCCCGCGACTTATTTTGTGCGCCCCTTTAATTAGTCATGGACGGGGTGGATAGAGTTTTTGGAACTTGAATGACAAAAAAAAATTTCTTGTTCATATCAAAGAAAAATCACATTAGCATTCCAAAAAGAATCAAAGTGTATTACATTGAAAAAGGTTTATATATTGACATACAATTTATTTGCTCGTAGATGCATATTAAGTTATATATATATATATATATATGCTACTACTTTCATACCTACTCTTTTATATATATATTTATATTCTATAGATACATATATACCTTTATATAATATATAACTATATATATATATATATATATATAAAGATACGCATTGTTTAACATTACTGTTATTGGTAAAAGTAAAAAACTTACTAATAATTTCAATACAACATTTTTAATTTTTTGACATTAGTAGTCTTCTAAATGCTCATTAATCCCCTTCACAGCCCTACCCTCTGCTCAAAATGTTCGCACTTAATTTCTCCAAGTCCAGTGCGCGATCCCGATCATACTCTATGCTAAGTACAGCCAATTAACTTAACCTTACGGTGGTCGTCTCAGGGTACTTCTCAAATAACTTTCTATGTTTTTTAATTTTGAAAAAAAGATCTCTCAGCAGATGATGAAGTTACTGGGAGTGTCAGAAATTTAAAAGCTGTACACACGTCTGAATAATACAAGACAACATATTATTATTTTCAATCAACACATATTCTGCCACTTGTATTATTTTGTCATTTTCTTTCTTTATTTCACTTGCCACAGCATTCCTGAAGCAGACAATTTCCGTAACTAAGAACTTGTCACGTCGGCTTCATATTTTTTGTAAAACTTGTCAGCAGACTCCATGAGCTCTTTATCTGTTTGTTCTGTAAGGGCTGTAGGGCTTAAAAAGCAAAACATCTGTTTCACCTTCCACATACTACTCTGTTACCTCTGATTCACTTGGCCTATTAGTTATATATCAATAGCTTTCTTAAACAGAAGTCACCCTGAAACTGTGCAAAGGATCAATGAAGTTAACATCTTTAGAAAGCTCATCAAAGAAGCTTGTCACTTTGCTTTTGCGTTTAGTAGGCAATGAAGTCTCAATTTACCAGCTTCTTGCAATTTCCTGGGCCTCTTCCACTAGCTTGTAAAACTCTCCCCCAACTGGTTTAGTTTGGTGACACACCTTTCTAAAAGAGTGGAAGCTTCATCCAGGGATATGTCTGATTTTGGAGTGTTTTAGAAGTGATGTTAATACTTTCCAAAATTTTGCTTTGAAACACAAGCATTAAAATGAAATGAAAAGTAGACATTTGTCTTTTTAATGCTGTCGCCTCAACTACTTCAGAGCTCTTTGTTGAAGTTAGGATGATTTATGATAAACAGTTTAAAATATAAATGAAATTAACTTTAACTGCCAACAAGCAATCGAACCTCGAAGGTCATCTAGTAGGGCACAGTCTTTTAACAGTTTTGTTGACCATGCAGGTTTCTGAAATTTCTTTCAGTGATTGCTATCTTGGAAGACTCTGACTGAAATACCCATATATTTCATTAATCACATCATAAAAGCGATCATTTCTGTAATCTCCTTTACAGAATCATCATTCAAGACTTAAGTTAAGGTTGTGATTTGCACAATACACATATTCTGCATTATGCGACTTTTCGCTTGATTTTGGTCTGCAGTCATTATATGTAATAACTTATATATATGCTTGTAATAATAATATATATATACCTTATAACAACTTAATATAATATATAGCAGCAACTAACACCTTAGCAACAGCCCACCAGCCAGCACTAACAGCTGTCACTATGCTGCTGCTGCTGCTATGCTGCTATGCTGCTGCTATGCTGCTGCTATGCTGCTGCTAGCCCAGCTGTATGCTCAGCCAGCAGCATAGCAATAGCAGCCAATAATATGTAATATGTATCTCGCGTAAACCAACCCAACCCAATAATACAGCCATATATATCTTTCTTCCATATAATAACCAACCTTATGCTCCTCTTAATATATATACTCTTATATACTATCTGCTGCTATATGCTATGAGCATTATTTGGTTTAGGCGACAACTATCGATCCATATCTCAAAAACTACAATAGTTACAGAAAAAGGAATACACATTGTTGGAATTCTGGTAAAATTTTTATTGCGGAAACTGTAAAAAAAAAAAAAAAAAAAAAAAAAAAAAAAAAAAAAACAACATATCTCAAAGAAACCTGGCCGCTACAGCAAAAAGGAATACATTTTTGGAATCCTTGTAAAATTTTAGTTTGGAAAATGTAAAAAAAAAAAAATAAATAAATAAATAAAATAAATATTGGCTATTTTTTTTTTTTTTAGGGCAGGGGACATAATATATATATATATATATTATTTGTAAAAGATTATTATATATATATGTAGGGGCTCGAGCCGACAGGGAACACAGGGGGGGACGTTTCCATACCCGTAGGGGCGGAGGAACCCCACGACACCCAAATACCAAGAGCAGGGGTTCGGGGGCCACTCCAGAGGGGAGCCAATTTCCTACCCATGTGGATTCCCAGAGCCGAAGACACCCCGGCTCCTCACCATCCGGTGCAGTAGCCTGCCAGGGGTGTTTCTTTAGTAAAAAGAAAAAAAAAAAGCAAAAGGAATTTATTAAGAAGTATATCGGCACATTTATTTTAACGAGTAACCAATAAAAGGTCTCTAAATAGCAGGGCTCTTTCCTTATTACTATAATTATTAGCAATAATATTTTTTTATTTTTATTTTTCATTTTCCTATCTAAAAAATTTTTACCAGGATTCAAAAATGTATTCATTTCGCTGTAGCTATTGTATAGTTTTTGAGATATTTATTTTTTATACCTCATATATTTTTTTTTTTACATTCCGCCCTAAAGATGGACCGGCATTCCGGTATTTGTGTATTCCTTTTCGGTAGCTATTGTGGTTTTGGTATAGTTGATGACAGTTATTCATCTTTAAACCAGCCATCACCTAACATATCTTAACATGTATTATATATGTATAGCAGCAGCCAGCAGCGGCGCCTTATAGCCTGCTCTTACCAACAGCACCAGCCAGCCAGCAGCAACCAGCCTTGTATGTATATATATGCCAACAGCCAACGCTTAACCTTAGCAACAATAGCCAACCGCGCTTAACCTTATGTACTCCCACCGCAATATCTGCTGCTATATATATATATAGAGAGAGAGAGAGAGAGAGGCTTTCATTATGGAGTTTTCATCGAAAAGTGCTCTTCCCTCTTGCCCGCCGTGCGCCCTCTCGGCTGCTGCGCCCCCTCGCACCGCGGGGCTTGCGGGGGCGTTATTTACGCCACTGATCCTTACGTTTTTCTTGAATATATCAGAGAGAGAGAGAGAGAATTTTATCGTAATGAATCTTAATTGACTAAATTAAATTGTTTAAAAAAACTTAAAAAATCTTAATTGTCTAAATAACATTATTTAAAAAAAAATTAAAATAAAAAATATAAAAAGTAAAGAACTAAAAATTTATTGAGCTTCACACCAAATAAATATTGAATAAGTTATTTTCTCTTTTATCGGGTAAATTTTACTTTTTCATTATTAATAAAACTTCTCCAAAGAACGTAAGAAAAAATTAACATGACCCAGGAAAGTTAATTTAAACTTAAAATTCTTCACCTTTACTAAAATCAGTTGAGATTTATATAATTTTTTTTTACCCTAGATATGAAAAATTTAAACAATATTGTAAATACTTAACCTAAAATTTTATGACTCAGAGAAATGCGAGCCATTAAATTCACATGAACCATATATATATATATATATATATATATATCACTGCTCATATATATATATATATATATATATATATATATATATATATATATATATTTTTTTTTTTTTTTTACAGTTATCACCACCGCTCACGGGCAGAGCCTATTCAAGGAGGGGTGTTGCACACCTCAGAAGTCAACAACTAACGCAAATTACGCAGATGAGCACAGACGCAGGCTTTAAAGTGGGGAGATTAAATTCAGCAGGAAACACAGAAGATGGAAGAGAATTCCACAGAACAGAGGTGGCGCAAAAGAAGGAAGCACCGCAGCAGCGAACTAGCCTGGGTTACCAATATCACACAAAACTCATGCCAGACACAGCACCTTGTGCTACACGCGGGCGTCGCTAGGTGGTGGTACACTTGAGTTACAAAGTTCCTCGAAGCATCTGCCACTGCGGTACTATAGAAAAGAGATAAAAAAGCTTACCAACATCCCGCGCCGCAGAGATGAGGGGTCAAGTGAAGTGGAAGTACGGAACAGTTTATAGTCTTTTGGCCTTTGACTACCCTGTCCAAAAGCCGATTGAAACCAGAGCCCCCAGATATGAAGGCGGTACTCCATACAGGGCGGATGAGGCCCTGTATGGCGCTGGAGCAACTGAGAAGGAGGAAAAAAGTCTCGCAATTTAAGCAGAATTACTCTAGATTTCTTTGAGGCCGCCCTAGCAACGTTGTGATGTGAGGTTTCAAGACATTTTTGTTAATGTTAAGGAGTTAAGGATGTTTATATTGTCAACAGGAGAGACAGAGAGAACCGTCGAAAGAGATAGGAAAGTTGAAGGTGTTTTTGAGAGGGAGATTTGTTGGAGTTGAGTTTTTAAAATTAAATTTCACAAAGGTTGAGACGACCCACCCGGAAATTCTATCCAGATCTGCAGGAAAGGAGGGAATCGGAAAGATTAAGACGAGATGAGAAATTCTAGAATATATATGTATATATATGTAATAATAATATGCTGCTATATATATATATATATATATATATATATATATGCTCCTTATAGAGTAATATAAACTAACTATATAACAGCAACCAACCTTATATAATATATATATGTTGGTGTTTATCTTCTTTAATATATATAACGGAATGAATATATATGGCTATTTATAAACAGTTGACTCCAGGAGCGAAAATCAACAATTAATGTATCGTTATTTTGGCAATTTTTGGGAGTAATTACATTAAATTTTTGGGTAACCCTAACCCAACCTATTCATTATTTAATACATTTAAGATAAACTATAACCTAATATTAACGGTCAACTGCTTATAAATGTCCATATATGTATATATGTATATATATATATTTCTAAATATAATATATATATATATATATATATATATATATATGCTTTATATATTTAATATATATATATATATCACTTTCTCTTTATACTACCAAATAATTTATAATGTCTAAATGAGAATTAGGGACAATAAAATTAGTATCTGAATGGTTGGTAATTCTCATCTCAGTGATATTTACCTACGCTAAGATGGCTGCCTTCCTTCATTTTTGTACGAAAAAAGAAGAAATTAATTTTTAATTTTGAGCACAGGTGTTGCCGGAACCCCGTGGTAGCTCGCGAGCGGTCTGCCATGCATGGGGGGCGACGTGGAGCCTACTTATTCTTTATTAATTAAAAAAAAAAAAAAAACAGTGTCATGGCCTCTAAATTCACTCTACAAAGTTTACGTTAAATGCATCAAATTTAGACTGAAATAAAATGCCTAAGCTTACTCATTTTATAAGCCCTAAATTGTGAAGTTCAAAAGAAATATATATCAATTTCTTTTTACTTTTTTGTTATTATTAATTAAATTATATTTGAAATTCAAGAAAGTTTGTTTCTTTTTCTGTTTCGTAAATTTAGAATCTTTAAATGCATTTCCCCCACCAACTTTACGAAGCTTAAATTATTTTGCGCGCCGGGATTTAATAAAGCTCCTTTATATATATATATATATATATATATATATATATATATATATATATATATATATATATATATATATATATATATAACTTAATATATTTTTCTTATATCTTTATATATATATATATACATATATAATATATATATATATATATATATATATATATATATACCTTAGCGGCATGCATTGATTTCCAGCTCAAATGCTGCTTGTGCTGCACGCTGCTATATATAACCATATATACTATATATATATATATAACGCATAGCATAACATGCTTATAACCTTAGCCAGCAACCTTAACAATAACTATATACTATATATATATATATATATATATATAACTGCTATATATATACTGCTGCTGTAACATATGGATTGTGGCTCTGCTATATAATATATATATATTTATGGACCTTGGACCAGCACACATGACTGAAAAGAGAAAATTTTCATCGGAAAGGTTTACCCCCTTGTGATTATACTGCTTTAAAAAAATAAAATTTAATTTATTTTGGATAAAAAACAATTTCCTCTTTGTGCTTCACTGTTCCTTTTATGTTTTTAATATAGTAATTACATTATATATATATATATATATATATATATATATACTATATTTTTTTATAACAATAACTATTTATATATATATATATATATATATATATCTATATATAACGCAATAACCCGCGCCTCCTTTCAACACCGCTATATATATAACTATATATATATATATATATAGATGGTCCGATTTTTTTTTAATGCTTGCAGTATGTAACTAGAGAACGGCAGGTCTACAGTAAAACAAATTATATATTTTGGAATCAGAAAATTCTAAGGATGGGATTAACCTTTTTTTTTTTTTTTTTTTTTTTGCTTATTCATCGAATAGTTAAGTAATACCAAACTGTTTTTGGAAGTAAAATTATTCTTTTTTTTAACTAAAGGGATACATAGGGTAAACCGCAAAGATGATGGCAGGAGTCAGATGCTCGGCCTCCCACGGTGGACGAAGGGGACTAATCCCCACTCGAAGTGGTCTCAGAACACCGCTCTTTGGTCTTTGGGTGTCGCCGGGGTTCCTCCGACCATCCCTTCGGGGCCATGAAACGTCCCACCCCTCTGTCCCCCGTCGGCTCGAGGCTCCAGCGGAAATAATTTTTTTAGGTACAAGAACGAATAAAAAAAAAAATTCCCTTCTTTAGTATAAAATAGCAACCTTATATATATATATATATATATATATAATATATATATATATATATGTAATATATATATATATATATAGCAATAACTAATAACTTCTTAATAATATATATATATATATATATATATATATATATAACTATAACATATATATATATATATATACTAACTATTTAACCTATATATAACTGAAAAGCATTTTAAGGAAATAACAATGATAGTGAAGCTCCCTTTTTTTCTTTTCTTTTTTTTTTTTCTTTTCTTATTTTTATAATTCGTAATAAATACCAAGAGCACCAACATTACTTAAGAAAATAAATTTTCAGTCATCTGAAGAGGGAAAGCACCATATTTATATATATATATATAACCTTATAATATAATAATATATATAATATATATATATATATATATATATATATATAACATAACTGCTGCTCTTCTTTATTGCTCTTCTAATATATATATATATATATATATATATATATATATATATATATATACTGTAACTTATATATATATACCATAATATAATATACTATGATGATATATATTATATTATGCTATAATATTTTATATGATGCTCCTTAAATAGCAATGAATTTTTTTTATTCAAATTTTTAACTTACGATGTTAACCCAAAGGGCAAAGCAAAGTGAATTGTGGGTATTTTTTTTCCTTACCTTTCTTTTTACATATAAATATATTCTTATTTGATATATAAAACTGTATAAATTGATTTTTTATTCTTTCACAAATCAAAGATTAAATAGACTGCAAGAAAATAAATAAGCAGCACCTCCAATTATTATCAAAAGTTATTACGGCGTTTCGAAAATGAAACTTGAATATACATATTTTGTTGTAAATTTTACATATATTTTTGATGTACTAAAGTTTAGAGTGTAATTTATGTTATATATTATTAGATTTTATATGTATAAATTCTCTATGCAGAAGGAAAAGAGTGTTAATATATTTTATGCCTACGAATCAGGGGCATTATATTATGTACCTTATTTTTTTAAATTTAGCTTAGAGATCTAACAACACACATTTTATATAAAAATAGCGTAACATGGCTTTATATTATTACACTGTTGTGAGTGATGCTTTGTAACCAACGAAAGCTTAACGGTAATCGAGTAAATGACCAATGTACTGTTTAATGATAGTGTATTGTTAATTTTTTTATACGTTGCCACAACTCACGGGCAGAACCCTTTTTGAGAAGGGGGCATAAAACAAAGGAAAGAAACCCGCCATATCCCATGACTAACGCAATCCCCTTAGGTGAATCCCCTCAGGTGAGCGCAAACTTGATCTTTAAAGAGAGAAAGATTGAATACAGCAGGAAAATATAGATGATGACAAGGAGTTCCACAGAACAGATGTGGCTGGAAAGAAGGAGGTACCACAAAGACCGAGCCTTGAGTTTCCAGTACTCAAACAACATTCATG
This sequence comes from Trachelipus rathkii, assembly GCA_015478945.1. Taxonomy (NCBI): domain Eukaryota; kingdom Metazoa; phylum Arthropoda; class Malacostraca; order Isopoda; family Trachelipodidae; genus Trachelipus; species Trachelipus rathkii. The sequence goes on from JABUQX010063275.1 coordinate 32,725, forward strand.
TGAAAGCAAGGCACCTCTTGTGCTACGAGGGCGACGCAATGGTAGATAATTGCGAGAAATCAACTCCTTCTATCACCTCCGTTGTAATATCTATATAAAAGAGAGAGTGCGCCAATGTCACGGCTCAGAGAAAGAGAGTAAAGGGAGTTTGAAAGTATGAGACAGTTTATTAGTCTCTAAGCCTTAGACTCAACCCTATCCAATAGAAGGGTGGAACCGGAGCTCCCCACAAATGTGCGAACAGTACTCCAATAAGAGACGTTGCTGTTTTGAATAAGTGAAATTGCTATCTTGATTGTGTAACAGTGCTGCTTTTATAAAATGACATTGCTTATTCTATTAAATGATATTGCTACCTTGATAAAATGACATTTGCTGCTTCAATTAAGTGACATTGCTGCTTCGATAAAATGACATTGATGATTCTATTAAGTGACATTGCTGCTTCGATAAAATGACATTGATGATTCTATTAAGTGACATTGCTGCTCTGAATAAGTGACATCGCTGCTTCGATTAAGTGACATTGATGCTTCGATAAAATGACATTGCTGATTCAATTAAGTGACATCGCTGCTTCGATTAAGTGACATTGATGCTTCGATAAAATGACATTGCTAATTCATTTAAGTGACATTGCTTCTTCAAATTAGTGACATCGCTGCTTCGATTAAGTGACATTGATACTTCGATAAAATGACATTGCTGATTCTATTAAGTAACATTGCTACATTGAATGAGTGATCTTACTGCTCCGATTAAGTAATATTGCTGATTGAAGCATTGCAGTTTCATTTCGAAAAGGTGTCGCAAAAATTCTAAAATATATCACAAATTAAACAGAATTTAATTATTTAAATTAAATTTGTATTTTAGCATACGGTAAACCAAAGATATATAAAGAATCTTTGGCGCTTGCAAATAGGGTTTAATCTGCATTTTATGTGTCGTAAAAATTTACTTTCGATGTCGATGGTCCAATAATTTAAGACGCGCCGTACATTAGCTACTAATTACTATTGCTGTAATAAAATTCGTCCGGAGTTTCAGAAATAGCAGTTGAACCAATATATATATATATATATATATATATATATATAACCTATAACCAAAACATAGCTAAGGTAACACCTTAACCTTATATATATATATATATATATATATATATATATATAATGAAATTTAAAATAATATAAAAAGCTACGTAAAAAGTTTTGTTGCTCATCAAATGTAAAAACAAATTCAATTTATTTATTTTTTTTTTCGCTGATAATATGGGCTGATTTTCATATATTTCATATATAAGCAATTATTTCTTATATGACGTCATTCTTATTTAAAAATTATTGTCGTTTTCTTATCATGGGCAATTATTCTTGATGTGACGTCATTAGGATTCATAATGTGGCCAAAAAACGATATAATTTATTAGTCAAATTGTGAATCACAATTTTCCCTCTGGAATGCAACTAGTATTTTATTTCAAATGGGTCAAGAATTGCCCTCAATCTGAGTCGAGGCAACTACTCGAGTGTGGACTTTAGACATAATCTTTCCCACGTGGACTTTGAATTGTGACCCAAAAACACATCATAATATCAAGGACGAAAAAGATATTTTCAAATAAATCCTAAAAAATTCGGTAATTAACTCATCGAATTATCATTTACTTTAGCGAGCTACTAACCCAAAACTTGTTTTTATACACCATATTCATAGTTTTGTACATTTACTCCAATTCAAAGAATTTTTTTTTCATAAGCATGGAAGTGAAAGTGTGTTGGTAAGTTTCGTAATAAAAAAACATTCTGCTCTAATTACAAACAAATGAATTCCTTTCATAAGAAAAACCTATTTTTTCCTTAAATTTATAATAAATCAACATTATATGTCTCACTAGTGTGTTAATTACCTTTCATGTGCTATGTGCTTTGTGCTCAATCTATTGCTCTCTTTGCTTTGTGCTCTATGCTCTGTGCTCTGTTCCGTACCCTGTCAAATTAAATATAAACTCAGAATAACTATTATAGTACAAGTTATTTTATCTTATTTCTGAAAGCGCGTCTTCACCAACTACGAGCATATCCATTCCTTATTGTTTTATTCAAGGTTTGAGAAGAATTAATTCACATGCTTTCTCGAGAGCTTGCAACTCTCTTTGTATAAATATTCATGTTAAGAGTATTGCCTTTTATACGTCGAATTATTATTATTATTCATGGGGTTTGTATAACAAAACCTTTGTTCTGAAAAAAATAATTATTTTATCCGACAATTTTTCATAAAAGAAATTGTTTTCGAATAAATGAACGGTGTAATAGAGGAGTGTGAATAGATTTACGGTGTAATTGATGAGTGTTATAACCCACGTACCAGAAACATGCAGAAATATGCTTTACATAACCTATAAAAAAAAGTACATTTTATAATGTTTCTGGTGTGTGTGTGGCTTATAAGAATCCTTTATTATGCTATTTCAAATGTAAAATGCTCACATGGAGATACATACATACCCATACACGCACACGCACACGCACACGCACACGCACACGCACACGCACACACAGACACACACACATATATATATATATATCATATATATATATATATATATAATATATATATATATATATATATATATATATATATATATATATATATATATATATATATATATAATAAGATAATTAGGTAGTTTACACTTTAAATTAAAGTAACTCACCTCATTTATTTGATATCGAATGTTTAAGAAAATAATTATAAGTGTTATAATGACAATCTTCTTTTGATACCCACCAACGATGCCCGTGTAGTAAAAACCGGTTTAATTACAAATATATTTCGAGTATTAAATTTAAATATTCAATATATAATTATTCATTATATTCATTATATGATAATGTTCTCAGTAATAACATTGAATTATAAATGGGATAATAATATAGACAACGAATTTTTGTTTTAAATGTATGAAAGTTTATTAATAGTATTTTGAATTAATGAACAAGATCAAAATTAATATTTAATTGCTGTGAGAGTGAAGGATTATTATTTGTTTTAGTATTATTAAATATTAATTTTAATTTATTTTTTATATTATTAAATATTGTTTAAATTATTTTTTATTATTAAATACTAGGATTAGTTTACTTTTTTCATCATTATTAAATATTATGTTTAATTTATTTTTTATTTTATTAAATATTTTAATTCATTTTTTTATTTTTAAATACTATGATCAATTTACTTTTTTTGTAATTATTAAATATCTTAATTTATTTTTTTAAATTATTAAATATTGTTTAATTTATTTTTTCATTAAATATTTTGATTAATTTACGTTTTTTTTTAATTATTAAATATTAAGTTTAGCTTATTTTTCTTAATTATTAAATATTAAGTTTACTTTATTTTTCTTATTATTAAATATTAAAAATAATTTACTTTTTAATTATCAAATATTAGGTTTAATTTACTTTTTTTAATTATTAAACATTAAGTTTAATTAATTTTTAATTATTAAATATTATGATTAATTTACTTTTTTTTTTATCATTAAATGTTTCATTTTCTGATCATGAGAATTTTTTTTTTGTGACGTCATTCTTACAAAAATTTATTGTCGTGTTCTAATCATGAGCAGTTATTTCTTATGTGACGTCATTCTTATAAAAATTTAATGTCGTTCTTATTACTACTAAATATTATTTCTTTATTAATTAATATTAAAAAGCGAAATTGGTGCAAGTTCTTTACTCAAAATGTGGAATTGGATATAATAAGATTATCCAACACGGGTGTAAGATTATCCGACTCCGGTATAAGATTATCTGACTCGAGTGTAAGATTATCCGACTCCGGTGAAAGATTATGTGACTCGGGTAAAAGATTATCCGACTCCAGTGTAAGATTATCTGACTCAGGTATAAGATTATCCGACTCAGGTGTAAGATTATCTGATTCGGGTAAAAGATTATCCGACTCCGGTGTAAGATTTTCGGACTCGGGTATAAGATTATCCGACTCCGGTATAAGGTTGTCCGGCTCGGGTCTAAGATTATCCGACTCCGATATAAAGTTGTTCGACTCGGGGTAAAAGATTATCCGACTCCGGTATAAGATTGCCCGACTAGGGTATAAGATTATCTTACTCTGGTATAAGATTATCTGATTCTGATTCCGATTTTAATTCTAGTTCCGATCAAACAAAATTTACCGATTCCCAGATTTTTGCAAGATAAAAAGTATCATAGAAAATTTCTTCAGTTCATAAAACAGCTCAGCAAAATTGAAGTTTTCATTGTCAAAATTTCATAATCATTAAATCATTGTATGATGCTCTCATCTCTGGAAAAAAAATTAAATTTTTAAATTTATTTTTATATGGCTATAAAATTGTGACAAATATAGATATAAAAAAAATTTGAACTATCTGTACATTTTTTCAAAACTCTTTCTAAATTTGAATTCCATAATTGTATTTCAAAACTTTTGTCAAAAAAAAAAATCACAGAATTTAATGACGTCATATAAAAAAAATTGGAAATAAAAATTACTTTTATTTTCCTGAACTTATTTTCATTTTTATTGTAGATTTTGAAATTGTTTGGAGGTCTTTCTTTTGGCGTATTATATATCATTATCTGATTAATTTCTTTTATGTGAACGTGATTAGTCAAGAGTTGGAATGGAAGATTTTTTTTTTATCTACAGAACCAATTTTAATTTTGAAAGCAGATTTGGAAATGACTGGGCGAGATAATTTTTTTTGTCTGTCTCATCAACATCAGATGAAAATTTAAACGTGCATTCTTCCTTTTGAATTTCCAGAACTTATAACCGAGATGATCATTTTTTGCATGGATGCACACATTGTTTTGTTTCCTTTCAAATAGTACTAGTAAGCCTTTGTTTAACTCTGTTTGTTCTTGTGTGTTTTCTTCACAGGTGCACTGTCATGAATTACCATCATCTTCGTCCAGAAACTAGTTCAACTTATATTTCATCCGGCAATCGTGATAAATCTACTTCCTGTGATACTTAAAGTTCATTTCCCAGTAGAAAATACAATTACTTTCCTTGCTCCTCTTCTTCTAGCTTTTTCTTGAACTGTAAATAATGTAAATTCTAAGTTTGATACTTCCGTTTTCCCTCTTTTATTTTCCTTCGACGACGCCACTCACGTTTAACCTTCTGCTAAAATTCAATTCTTCACTCAGAAATTTGCCTTTAATTTTTCCACTTTAGACTATTCCAGAGTTTTCCCTCTTTCTCCACCTACCAGTCATTTAAGCCTAAAGTTGGAATTTTTTGAAACGAGGTAGTTTCTGCTCTCTCTCTCTCTCTCTCTCTCTCTCTCTCTCTCTCTCTCTCTCTCTCTCTCTCTCTCTCTCTCTGAGCCTAATAATAAGAATGCATTTGGTCCTGAGGGTATTGTTCCAGTGGTTATCAAAAATTTGTTTCTGAACTTGCACTACACTGAGAAACTCTTTTATCTCTACCTGTCAACTTCAATGCTTCTTTGCTGCTGGAAGAGTGCATTCATTCAACTTAGGCCAAAAAAGGAGACCCTCTCAGGTCTCAATCCTCTAACCGTAGTTCAATCGCTTTAACCTCTATTCTATCCAAAATTTTTGAGCGTCCCTTTAACCAGAGGATTTGAAAACATCTTAATTCTTTTCATTATTTTTCTTGTCGAAAGTTTAGTTAATGGGAGAAACCATTTACAGATGATCTTCTTTACCTTGTCTCCTATTCTTGGTGCTCTGATTTTCGATATTTCGATGAGACTTTGTTGTGGCGATAGATATATCGAAAACTTTCGATTGAGTCAGACACAAAGCTTTAATTTCTCATATTCCCTTCTCTGTATCTATAATTCTCTTTGTGGTCTTCTCTCTGATCTTTATTCCTGGTGATCAAAAGTTGTAGACGGCCCTCATTCATCCTTTTAAGCTATCATTTGTGGTGTTCTTCATAGTTCTGCTCTATTAACAGCTCTTTATCTTCTCATTAATGATCTATATGTCACATTGTCTCCTGTCCATTTTATGTCTACGACTCCACCCTTCAATTCGAAAGATTTCCCACTATACAGCAAAGAGTCAATGCCAATATGATGCCTTGAAGAAACCAACCTCTGATCTTTCTCATATTTTTAATTGTAGCTAAGAAACATGGTTGTTTTAATTACCTCAAATACCATTATCTATCTACTCGACAAAATCTTTGACTCAAAGTTCAAAAACATATTCTTTGAAAAACACACAACTCAAGTCTTCTCCTGTTGTTAAAGAAAATTACTCAAAACCAAATCGACATTTTGCAAATGTCTTCGAAATAAAAATTGTAGAGCTATCTTTCCTCTTTCGAATGGTATATCATTTATTCCAATAAAATTCTATAAATTTATTACCCTGAATTTATCTTAATATTCTTCTTGGTATTTCCTTTGTCCTGTAATCTTTTTTGGAAGAATTACATTGTTTCTTTCACTAAAAAGAGAAATCTTCTAAGAGGTCACGTGTTCTGAGGTGTCTTCGAAATTTCTTCACTACTACTCAAGTTGGGGTGTTGTTCGTTCTTGTATAGAGTATAAGTTGCATATCTGGCGTAGTTGTCCTGACACATTCCTTCTTGAAAATGAGGCGTCTTGGGCTTTTCGCCGTATCAATTCTCTCAATCTAAATCAATATATTTCGCGCCATCGAACTGTTCTTGTATCATTGTCCTTTTACTATCGCTATTTCAATAAACACTTCTTCCGATCTAATCCCATACTTCCTTCTTTTAGGTGATCTCGTGTGACGCTACTCTCTAAGCAGTCCCATTCTTTCTCTGGACAACTCTTCGATCCCATACTTAACCGCTATGCTCATTCTCACACTTATTCTACTGGTTAAAAATCTCTCTCTCTCTCTCTCTCTCTCTCTCTCTCTCTCTCTCTCTCTCTCTCTCTCTCTCTCTCTCTCTCTCTCTCTCTCTCTCTCTCTCTCTCTCTCTCTTCCTTCTATTTTTCTCACTTGATATAAACACTTTCAAACGACTTCTATCTTGACTTTTGGATTGTTTGAAACATGTAATTGGAATTTCACAACTCTGGTGGATGTCATGTAGGCTTCTCCTCTTTCCCCCGATCATAGACTATACTCATATATATATATAATACTATATATTATAATAATATATATATATATATATCTAACATATATAATATTAATAATATAAATACAATAATAAATAATATATATATATCATACTCTAATATATATAATATATTATACACATATATATATATATAATATAAATATTATATATAATATATATAAATTATATAGTATATATATATTATAACTATATATTTTATATATATAGTAAGGTTATATATTATATATCTCTTAAAGTAATATTACTAAAATATCTATATTGGTCGAAACTGGATTATATATATATTATTGTACTTTTCATATATATATATATATCTATATATAATATATATATATATATATATATATATGATATTTATTATCCGTGGATTTAGCAAAAAATAGTCGTTTAATTTTCTATTTTTATTTTCAATTTTGAACATGATTGACATTTATGACTTGCGATGAAAAAAAAATATATTACAGTAATTTTTTTTTTTAATTTCATTACGTCAGTAATGGTCAGGGTTTGCACGAATTAAATCAAGTGATTTAAATCAACTGATTTGTTTTTGTTTTTTCTTTGATTCTTTCCATAAAAAAATCAAATTTTTTTTAAAAAAAATTTTATTTGCTTGATTTTTTTAAGGCACAAATTGTTTTTTTTTTTTTAAATAGTTAATTCCTAATTATTACCTAATTAACAATAAGTATATATCATCTTTAGATAAGTATATTTCACCTATATAGTTTCAAATCACTTTACAATAAATTTAAAAAATAAAATAAAATGACAGCACTCAGAACTATTGAAATGGAAGAAATCCTAGTTAAATGTTTACACTAGTTTTATAACGTCATATTATAATAACTTGTCATATTATAATTAATAACTTTATAAACATATATATTTTTTATTACTGTACGAAATCTTTCCTTTTATAAATCTATTCTCTGAAGAGCAAATAATAATAACGGCACCATGGATTATATTATTTTTACACATAATGTAAGAAAATTTAATACTAATACTATATATATTATTTATATTTATATTATATACAATTATTACGATAATATATTATAATATATTATATATATATATATATAAAATATATATTATAGATATATATATATATACTAATATTATTATAATATATTATATATATATGAAGAGGAACAATGTGGTTTTTACGGGATGGTCAGAGTGATGCTGTTTGGTATCAGGTATGTATTTACCCTTGAGACATGCTTGCAGAGGAAAATTCTCAGAAAAGAAGAAAGACCGTATTTTGCATGATTACTTAACTTGGAAAGGTCATTTCCTTAAAAACCAGCACACTCAGACCTCGATGACAGAAGCTGCAAGAATAGGGAAGTTGTGAACGAACATAAAAAGTTATGGAATAAATGTTTTGCTTCTCAAAGTCGATTAAAGCTCTTTACACGACCAGTCAGAGGGTCGAGGACGGGTGTTAGGGATTAACCAGGAAGGAAGGGAGTGGTTTAAATAGGAGTGGTGTCTGAAACAAGGTTGTGGTTATGTCTCCATTTGGTTGTTTAATATTTTATATAGATAGTGTAGTTTAGGGATATGGATTCAATTTTGGGAAAGGGTGTCGATATGAATCTAATCTGAATGCAGGTAATGGGAGATAGGCTGTCTTCTTTTTTGACGATAATCTCGTTTCATGTTAGGTGACTGCTTCAAAACAGTGGGTTTAGCAGCTCTTGGGTTTTCTGTTGCCGAGGATAAGGATGATGAATATAATTCAGTAAAAGTAAGTGATAAAAACAGAGAAGTGCAAAACCCAAAGGAGACGATTCTAAATCTGGTTGGATATCATAAAGGCGAATGGGGAAAAGCCTGCCAGAGACAACAGTTTTTAGTATACTTAAAAGGAACGTTATTGGGTCTCATTTCCTGAAGAAGATGAAAGAAGAAATTGATCTAATTGTTGATGAGGTGAAAGAGTATTAATTAAGTGGTCACAGAGAATTATAGAGAAGGAGTAATAAAAATGAAGCTTTTTGAGTCATATTATGTTCCAAACTGGTTCTAGTATGGATGTGAGACGCGGGGTGGGCATTAAAGTCTAAAATGAAAAAAAAAGATTGAGGCTTAGAATTGAAAGGTTTACGAGATATTGTGGAATAAAGAGAGAAGTTAGAATTAGAAATGTAAGGATTAGGGATATGCACCGACAGGAGAAATTTCTGATGGAAAGAGAAAATAAAGGGGTACTAAGATGGTATGGGTCACGTGCTTAAAAGAATGATAATAGATTGTCTAAGAAGGATTTTATATCCGAAATGATAGGCAACAGAAGAAAGGGCAAACCAAATTGAGGGGGAAATATTAATAGCAAAGGGCATTAATATGGATGAAGGTAAGAGATTAACGCGTGATAGACACTTGGAGAAGAATGGTTCATGGAATTTCCGTCAAAGTTTTGCAATACCTTTGAACATACCTAGAACATAGCAAATAAGCCAACAGCTTTCCCGATCTGCAACTGACACCACCCTGCCATTATTTGGGAGACGGTGATAGTATAATAATAGTATACTATTATATATATATATATATATATATATATAATATATTATATATATACTATAATACTAATATATATTATATATATATATATATATAATATATATATATTAAATAATATATATATATATACTTATATATAATATATATATATATTATATATATATATATATACGTATATATACATATATATAAGTATATATAATATATAGTATATTATATATATTATCTCATTTATATATTATGTATATAATATATAATTATACTAATATATATCATAAATATATATAATATTAAGGTATATTATATATATAGCTAGATATATAATAATATTATATATAATATTATATATATATGATATATTCTATATAATATTAAATATAGATTATAATATATATATTATATATATATATTAATATTATATTATATATATATAGGTGTAAGTGCAAGTGTGTGTGTAGGTGTAAATGTAGGTGTGTTGTGGAGTGCTAAAATTTTGAATTTTATCCTAAAAAAATTGAGAACGAATGTGTGAATGAAGGTAAATTCTAAACATTCGCTCCACTGATGTTTAAAATTTACCGTCAAGAGATGGAAAAGATTTGAGTATATGTCAAACTATGCCGATAAACCAAACATTTGACAAAAATGACCCATGCAACATTGCGACGTTCGGCGAAAAGTTCTGACAAACTCTGTGTTTGCGATAGCCCTCATTATAGATCAGACAAGCCAAATGGTGAACACGTTGGTTAAAATTGACCCATTCTCAGATTCGGCATTCGGCGAAACGTTCAATAAACTCCGCATGTGTGTAGCCGCCTTCATCTCTTATTTGAAACAGATTTGCTACTTCACAGATTTTTTATTTCCAGTTAAAATCTGCATTCAAAAAAGGTCTCGAAATAGATAATTTATTCATTGAGTTGGACAACCAATCTTAGCTAATATATTATGGTTAAAAAGTTACTTAACGGCACCGTAATTAGTGCAAAGTTAAAAACTGTAGTCATTATATCAAACTAAAGTTTTAAAAAAAATAAACAAGGGGTGAAGCTAAAAAGTTTTTAAAAGTAATTAAATTATTTTTTGGTGCATTGCACCGCATTACTTTCTTAAGCGCCTATTCATATATGAGAAGGCTGTGCCGTGATACGGTCATAAATTTGGGGAAGGGGAGTAGTCAACTGTGTAACTATACTCGTTCAACAAACAATGACTGCCTTCCCCCAAAATTCTCAATCACTTTACTCCCACCCGATATATTGTGTGTCTCAATTGTTTTAAGAAAATGATAATTTAATCTGGGATTGCACGAAAAAAAATCAAATGAAAAAAATCACCTGATTTTTTTACTTAATTTTTTATCAAAAAATTATGAATTTTTTTTTTTTTTTAATATATATATTTTAATTTTTTTTGTATATTAGTGAGTATTAACATTCATTAGAAATAAATATTAAAATTAATTTTATAGCAGTTAAAGCTTTCCAAAATTTCGACCACTATTGTCAACAAAGGAACATGTTTCAAACAGGTTATATCTGATGTAACATTTATCAATCTTACAAATAATATCAGGTATTACTATTAAGCATTAATCGACCCATTATTCACAATTAAAATTATCCGATTTTCAATATCGATAATTTTTTTATATATATTATGAAGTTTTTAATATATTTTTTTCAATTTTCAACAAACTATTGGCATTGTAACCCTAAGTCCGTAACAATCTTTCGTGTTGTTGTTTCATTGTGTCATAGACTATAGCACTATTTTAGATTTTTATTTACATTACAACTAATAAATCACTTCAAAAATAATACTTTATAGAACTTTCTTCAGTAAATTTACAATTTAATTTCGCGTAACGTCACGAATCTGAAAAAATAAAAAAATCAAAAAATCAAAATGATTTTTTTCAACAAAAAAAAAAAAAAAAAAAAAAAAAAAAAATCACCAACCCTGATTTTAAGGCCAACTAAACCTTTTTTTGCTTTGGGAAATGAATTTTTTTCCTAGGGAGATGACCTGACCTGATTTGACCTGACCTAATCTAACTAACATAACCTAGCCCCATTTCACCCCTTGAACATGAAAAAAAAAAAAAAAAAAATTATTTCGCCCCGAAAACATCTATTTATGTATCATAGAGGCTACCTCTGAAACTTATTTTTTGTCATATATCTCCTATATATACCTATATTACCAACTCATGATATATATATAAATAATTATAAATTATATCATATATACAATATATAATAATACTCATACCTCCAAATATATACCTAAATTATAATAATATATTAATATAAATATAATATATAATATAAAATTATAATAATATAATAATATTTATATATATATTATATATATTTATATATATATATATATATATATATATGAGTGTGTAGGTGTGTGTGTGTTCGTGGTAAATTAGTTCTAGATGATAAAAAAAATTGGCTTTGGTATTCTAAGGAGCAAAAAAAAAAAAAACAAAAAAAACTTGTATTACACTGGTTGGTAATGCTAACTGAGAATTATTTCATTTTGAACTGATTTTTTTACGTAATTTTCTCAATTTCCTTAGAGAGGTAAAGAATTGTAATATATAGAGGTTAATCTATACACGGGAGTAATGTCTATAGTTATATTTTAATATATATATATATATATTTTATTACGTATATATATACTATATATTATATATAAATTTTATTTTATTATTATATCATGTAATATATAATAATATAATATATATATATAATATAATAGTATTTATTATTATTTTTATAATATAAATATCACATAAATTAATAACATAGTTGTTACACGGCATCGCTCGCTCGTAGCGCGCATTTGTAGCGAGCGGGCAGACTGGGGCAAACAGAAAAGTAGTAGAAGAATATGATCGCAAGTCGGAAAAAGAAAGCCCTGCACTTACGCACCTTTTTACCCTTAAGAATGAGTACCCGTCCGTCAGATAACTCTTTCTATTGGCTTTCACGGGACTTGCGACGGACCCTCACTTGTAGTATATCGTCAATGTAGGTTCATCCCTGGCCTAGATGTTTCACAAAAATATCCTCTCACAAAACCCAGCAATTCACTCCTATTATGCACCTTTCTTTTCTCTTCTGCCAAACTCGCATTCCCCTCCTCCAGGCATTCCTTTACTGACTCAATCCACCTTTTATTCTGTTTCCCAGCATGTCGATGCCAAGCACACTCACCACTATATATCCTCTTAATTATCATCTAAGTCTTAGACTATGATTAGACAGTATTTTTGTAAATATAATAACTATATATATCGATATATTGTCTGTCAAAATTTTATATATAAAATATAGTAATATAAATATAGTATATATATATAATATATATATATCATTTTTGAAACTATGCTTTGTAGTTAGATTGCATATTAATTAAAATAATTTACAGTATTTTTGTAAATAATAATATAGTATATAATATACTATACTATCTCTACTATATATCTAAGTCTTAACTATATATAATATATATATATATATATATCTTAGACTATCATCCATCCTTTCCACATGACCAAACCATCTCAATTACTTTCATACTATTCTCTCATTTACTTCCTTTTCTTACACCACACAACTCCCTAATAGTTGTTCAATCCTCATTTTATCAATTCTTCTCCCACCTAGCAAGCCCCTAAGATTATCCATCTGAACACATTATACTTTAGATATATACCTCCTATTCCAAACCATAGTTCACTACTATGCATTAACACAGGTTAACCAACATACCCCCCTATTCATGTTATAAGACCTTAGCGCACCTCAAAACCCTTAGGGTTCCCCCCTTTTTAAAAAACCCATCCTTACAACCGATTTAATGCTACCAGCCCACCTTCCACCATTCACCAAACTTTCCTACTACATCTGCTTAATTCATCCGTTCCCCTTTTCATTGATCATTATATCATAAATATTTAAACTCAGACACTTGTTCCAGCTGCTCACCATCCAACATAACTTCACACCGAGGTCTGTCCTCACTCACAACCATAACCTTGCTTTTATCTACTTTTACTTTCAAACCTCTCCTTTTACACACCCTGCCAAATCCTTCTATCAATCCTCTCAAACTCCCATCAGATTCACCACACAAAACCAAATTATCCGCATATAATAGGTATAGGGTACCCTCCACTCTCTTCCATTCTCCATCATTCTAACACCATCCCCTTGCCACCCTAACCTCTAATTCTTTCATAACCTCATCCATATATAAATTAAATAACCAAGCAGACATAACATATTCCTGCCTCACTCTGCAATGAATATTAAACCAATCACTTTTGACTATATTTATTCTTACAAACACTTCGCTATCGTCATACAAACTTTTTGTTCCATTCAGAAGCCTACCACCAACACCATATACCTCTAACACCTGCCATAGAGCTTCTCTATTAATGCTATCATACGCCTGTTGCAAATCCATAAAACTAAATAATATAATTTATTCCAGGGTTGCGGAGTCGGAGTCGCGATCGTGAGTCGCTGCAATTTTTCCAGGATCGAGTCAAAAATTCTGTGCAAGTGGAGTCGGAGTCGAAAATTCCTGTATAAGTGTAGTCGGAGTCGAAAATTCCTGTAAGTGGAGTCGGAGTCAGAGTTGAAAATTTATAGAACTATTATTATTATTATTATTATTATTATTATTATTATTATTATTATTATTATTATTATTATTATTATTATTATTATTATTATTATTATTTATTATTATTAATTATATATTATTATTTATAAATTTTATTGAAGGACTTCACTATACAACAGTCAAACATATGTTAAAAAAAAAAAAAAAGCGCACGGCTGTTTTGTAATAAAAATAATTTGCATTATAATTACTATACATTTGTTTTCGAAACTGAAATATATTTGTTGTCATGTTGCGCTGCATCTTTTAGTCTTTAGCGGTAACTGTTACCGTATAGCCATTGCGAGATAGGATTCATTGGAAAAGTGGTATATTTTTTTATTCTTCAAAAGTCAAGCGAAAAAAAAATAGTTGAAATAAAAAAATGTTTTACTGTAACTCTGTAAGCACTAAGCTGAGTCAGAGTCGAAATTTTGAATTTGACTGCTATAGTCGGAGTCGGAGTCGGAGTCGGAGTCGAAATTTTTTGTTTGAGTGAAGTCGGAGTCGGAGTTGAAAATTTTTGTATAAGTGGAGTCGGAGTCGGAATCGAAAATCCAAATTTGAATTTAAGGAGTCGGAGTCGAAAAATTTATTTTACGGCTCCGCAGCCCTGATTTATTCTTCTTCTATCTCATTTTCTCAATCATTTGTTTCAAAGTAAAGATTTGATCCCCAAATCCCAAACCACTTCTAAACGCACCTTGTTCTTCACCAGTCAGTCCCTCAGTCACTCGACGCACTCTTTCGACCAAAATATCAGCATATGTCTTCCTTACAACACTCAATAAACCAATCCCCCTATAATTCTTATAGTTATCCTTATCCCCCTTTCCCATATATAAGGGTACTATTACTGCTCTCCTTCAATCCCTTGGAACTTTACCCTCCATAAATGCTTTGTTACACAACTTCCAAATCCACTCAATCACCATCTTGCCTCAGTTCTTGATCATTTCACCAATAATTTCATCTATACCTGTAGATTTACCATTCTTCAACTTTCTTGCTCTACCCATTACCTCCTCCTTACTAATGACTTCATCCCAAAATACCTATTCCTTCTTGCACCATAAAACCCACGCACATTCACTATCACCTCTTCATTACTGCCAGTGCTATGCAGATTTTCGTAGTGTTCCCTCCACACACACCTCACATTAACTTCATCAGTTTCGAAAGCACAATCTCTATTCATTATTTTAAATAGATTCCCCTTATTCTCATTCTTAACCTTTCCTACTTTCTTCCAGAAGAGCTTCCTATTCCCTTGTAAGTTCCCATTCATCCTCCTTACAAACTGCTCATTTACCTTTTTTTCCTCCTACGTATACATCTTTTAGTATTCCTTTTTCCTCCTTATATAATTCCAAGCATCTTTCTTTTGAAACCTCATTATTGGCTTTTAGCACATTCAACCACTCTTTTATTTTACTTTTAACCGCTTGTATCACCTCTTATTCCACCACTCCCTGTTAACATTCTTAATTCCTACTTTAGCATATCCACATATTTCTTTTGCACTACTAACACCTGCTTCCTTCATTTGCTTCCATATTTGTTCAGTTTCAACTTGGTCACATTCAACTGATTTAATTGCAAGCGCTCTCAAATACTTATCCTTATTACCTTGTTCACTTAACTTCTCACTCTTAATTTTACCCACTTCCTTCCATATGACCTTATTCTACACAAGAGTCTACATGCAAGCCCCCACTAATTTAATTTTACATTAAACAGCATAGTGATCCTATAATCCTATCCCTAACCCCCTCACTGATTTAACATCCAACACATACTTCAACATCTCCCTCTTCATCAACACAAAATCAATCATATGTTTCACTTACATACCATCTCTACCTACACCAACTCTAGTATATATATATATAACTATTATTATTACTATATATAATATATATATATATATATAATATATATAATATATTAACTATATATATTATATATAATATATATATATATATATATATATATATATATAGTATATATTATATATATATATATATATATATAGTACTATATATATATATATAACGCAGAGAAGAAATTGAACTTCTTTTCTCCAAAAAGGTATAACTTTCATTAAAATATTTGCCTCTAAAATAGAAGTTTAATTTGAATAATTTTATATGAAAAGGAAGTGAGTATGTTCAAGTCTAAAAAATTACAATCATGTGATACTAATAAACCTCATTATTAAATATATATATATACTATAATATATACATATATATGTTATATATATATATAGTATATAATATACTACTATATATATATATATATAAAGGTATATTATATATATATTATTATTATAATATATATATATATATATATATATATACATTCATAGTATATATCTGTATACATATATATATACATTATATATATATATATATATATATATATATATATATATATTATATATATAGTATATATATATATATATATATATATACTATATATAGTATATAATATATATATATAAGTATATATATCAGCGGCGACTCTAGCAACTTTTTTACTAACTTCGTTGCTCCTCTCTTTCACTCTCTCTCTCTCTCTCTCTCTCCTCTCTATAATATATATATAATAATATATATATATATATAATATATAATGATATAATATATATATATATATATATATATATATATATATATTACAAGGCCGCCTGGGCGCCCGTTCGAAGCGCGAGCCGGAGCCCCATGACAAACCGTTAATATATATATATATACTAGATATAAATATTTATAAAATATTTAATTATTATGAGAAGTAAGTAAACCATATTTTAAATTTCTTTACAACTAAAAAGTCCCCCAAACAACATTAATTGTTTTTCCTTTCAAATTAGA
>JABUQX010063275.1:55000-62717 GCA_015478945.1 Trachelipus rathkii
TATCTCAACAGTACGGGTTCATATATTGTTTCATTTCGACATATGCTAAAATTTGCATTGAGCAAATCTTAGCATAAGTATAAAATAAACATAATATATAAAATTATTTTACAAAGTTATATAATGGAGTACTACATCGTACTTCCCTCGCTAAACACGGAGTGAGAAAGTATGTTATAATAAATTATACAACTTTTAGAGAAGGGAAGCATTATTTACACACTCTAACATATTTGGGGCATTTTAACAATGCGCACAAAACAGATAAAACATTTCAATGAGGTAAAAAGAATAAGTAAAATACATAGAGTTAATAGTCACTTTCAAATGAAAGCATAATTTAATTATGTCCGAGCGACATAAGTTAAGACATACAAACATTATTTAAGGCCAAAAACAGTTTTACATGAAATACAAATAGCAAATACAAGAATATATGGTTACCATCCGAGATTTCCAAGACCATACATATACAAATATTGAATTACATAAAATAAAGAAAATAAAATGAATGCATCAAAACATAGGGCATATTTGGTTATATAACCGTTTATGAATACATAAACAAACATTACAGTATGAAAAACTGATAAAAATTAACAACAAAACTGTCATACATAATTCATTTAAATATGAAACCAAATTGAATTATTTACAATAGTTAGAATAGGGCCACATCGATCGACTTGAAATCCAATATGAAAGGTCCAGTATAATAATCTTAAGGCGTTTCTAATGTATTCCATTAATTGACCAATCGCACCGTCAAATAGGTTTTCAAAGCTTAGTTACGAGAGAAAGCATGCTGTGAATCATGTAAGACGAATTTGCCTTGAAATTTAGGTCCTTTATTTGAAAAATTCTTCATACATTACATAAAAGGGAGGTCACAGAACCATTTTAGTATTCGAAAAGGAATCAGAGTTTGTAGTGGAACCCAAAAATGAGTTTCTGCCCATAATCCAAACTTCAAATGATGAAAGAAATCCATACCGTAAACTGTAAAGAAAGTTTGCTATGTCTGACGATGGTAGTTGTGAAAAGATGAAAACCATAATCCAAAATTAATTAAAAATGAAAATTGAAGTTCGTATTGATAATGCTCGTTTGCTTGAGTCATCTTCTCGGAGTGTTTTTATTAATTGAGAATTTTAGTATTATTGTAGTTTTCTTTTCTTCATTTTGTTTGTTTTTCAAAGCGTTTGCTTCTCGGATTGACAGTTCTGGTGCTCTTCTCCGGGTGGTTTCACCAATTATATAGGGTAGTACTTGCCAGATTGGTGGCTTCTTTTATGAGCAAGCACCCTATATAAAAGGATGGTAATTTAGAAATCCCAATTTGAAATGATGTTTTTATTAAGCATATATGTAAAATATGCAATGAAAGTATAAAAGTACACAAAAGTCCCTTCTGTTGAGATACTCCTCTTTGCTAGACGAAATTAATAGGTCACCGACTTTCCAGCGCTGTTGAGGCGCACCCTGCCTCTGACGTTCAGTTTTTAGCGATAATTTTGTGATGAAATCTGTCCAGTCGCAGCCTTTTCTTAAATTTACCTCCCTTGCCGAAAGCTGCGTTTTTAAGGGCAGAAAGGGACCGGAGAGAGTTACTGAGAGTGAGAATTGAGTTGCTACTGAAAGGAACTAATTGTTTTAATCTGACTGTATCTGACTGACTAACAACAGGTTTATATATTTGTTTCATTTCCATGGTTGTTCATTGCCTTACGCAAATCTTGCCATAAGTACGAACATAAATTAAAATGATTTTAGAGCATTTATATTGTACGTACTACTAAATATATATATATATATATATATTATAAATATATATATATATATATATATATTATACTATATATATATATATATATTATATCTATAATATATTATATATATATATATATATAATATAATATATATATAATAATATTAATATACTAATATATAAATATTAATATTAATATATTATTATATATATTATTATATATATTATAATATTATTATATATATATATATATAATATTATATATATGTATATTATATATACTATATAATATCTGAGCACAACTAAATATTATAGTAGATATATATTTATATATATTATACAATATATAATATTACTATATATTATATACTCTATTATATATATATATAATATATATATTATATTATATATATACATATATATATATATATATATATATATATATATTAGCTCTTGTAATAGCAGAACATGCATATATAATATTAATTTTCTCTTTTTTATAGTATATATGAGTATATTATATATATATATATATATATATTATATAATATATATATATTTATTAATTTAGTATATATATATATATATATATACCAGCTATTATATAAATATAATATATATTATATATATATACATTTATATTAATATATACTATTAGTATATGTTTATATATTATTATAAATATTTTATTAATATATAGTATATTATATATATATATATCACTAATAATATATATAATAATATATATATTATATATATATAGTAAATATAATAGTATATATATATAATATATCACTATATAATATATGTAAATAATTCATATATATATATATATATGTTCATTTATATATAATTATATATGATTCATATATATTTATATTATTATATATATTAATATTACCACTTATACTTTTAATATTATATTATATACCATATATATAATATTATATATTTACATATATATATAGTAATTATATATATAATATTATATATAATATATATTATATATTATAAATGGCCAGCATTCCCGAAGAGTTCAAGGCATGTAAACATAAAAACTATACACATCTACAGAAAATAAATTACATAAACATTTTGATTTCAGGAAGTAATTTTATCGAAGAAACTTAAAAATAAAGTACGTTTAAAAGTTATGTCAATATTTTATTTAACTTATCAGTTTTGACAATTTTGGTATAAATTACATACACCTCGCAATTGTAACCGCTTGATTTGATTTGACCGATTTGACCTTGAAAACCACTGCACATTGCATTAGTTCTCAGAAAAATGGTGCCAAATACCCAATTTTTTACGCTTTGGAGAAAATATTATTTTTTTTATCTCTTTTATACTCTCCTTTTTTAGGTGGTTCGCATGGCCGACGAGAGGACAAGAGGGGGCGGACGAAGTCCCCCCCGTCGCTCCACGGATAGGCCGAGAAACCCCGCACTCTATCAATCGCTTGCTTTACCACGGATAGTATTCGTTAGTTTAAAAAAAAAAAATCAGTCATTGGGCACCTTTGTTATGCTACAGTCAGAAGTAAGCTGAGTATGCTTCCGCAAGGATTTTCTGCATACAAAACCTGTAAAATTATTTCAACATTACTTTAACAAATTATAATTATTATAAAAACGATTATTTTTCTAATTTTTTTTCAATTTCCGTGGCTAATGTCCGATTACCATGATATTTATTATATCGTGAGACAGCTGTTATCTTTCTTGTTACGCCAGGGTTCACATCCCCTTGGAAGAGTGACATATAGGCAATACACAATAATATATTTAAAAAATAGTATCAATATATATATATAGGTGAAAGCATACACATTATAAACTGTAAGATTCCGGTTAATAACATGCAAAGCAAAAGGAATTTAAAATAAAAAGAAATAAAATATCATATAGAATATATAAAAGATAGTATAGTGAGAATAAAAACATAAGATATAATATGTTATATAATGCTATATGATATAATAAATAATATATTTTTTTTAAAAAGATAATATAAATATAATACTATATATATATAATAAAGTTAAATATAAAAAATAATTAATATATAATATGTATATATAATATAATATAAGATATATATAATTATTAAATAATATAATCCATACTAAATACGCTCCAATATTATTAGTCATAAGTTATAAGATCAAACATATAATTAAGAATATGTATATATATAATAATATGTATACTATCACCTCAACGCTAGTATATACTGATACGTCTATATAGTACGTACATATAAAGATTAATATCCCTTAGCTTATATATAGTATGTATACTAATTTATATACCTGATATATAATATAATATATATATATATATATATATTATATATAGCATGGTGCAGTCCTACTCCTCGAAAAGCTTACAACGCGCAGTTGTATTACTCCTAAGAAAAACTATAATAGTCACACGAAAATTTAATATATATTCATTATAACTCAGGAGACATTTTTATCCACAGGAAATTCAAAAAAAATATATAAAAAAAGATAACGCTTTTTTAAAACATAAATAAATGTGTATTAAATAGTGTGGAATTGAAAGAGAATTATATTGTAACAGTTTTTTTGATCAGAAATGCAAAGATGCCGGCTTCCTCTCCGGAGTTGAGACGGAAAAGTTGCCAAACTGTTGAATTTTTTTACTTTTTGTTAAAACGGACAAATACTCCCCGGGTTAAACAAGAAACGGTGGATTAGAGTCGGGCTTTCTCGGCTCTATCCGGGGTCCGACGGGGGGACCTTCGTCCCCCCCTCTGTCTCTCCGTCGGCTCGAACGCCCCTAAGATTAGGAATAAATACAGAAAGAAAAAAATAATATTTCCCAATTATATTATAAAGCGACATTTCAACCTTTTCTCTCGCCGTACTTGCCAATGCTTTCAACGGTATCTTTCAAAGTCTTCATTCAGAGGCTCTGCACTTTGGTGTACTAATATTAATATGGCAGTTATTAAGTACAATCATTAGATAAATTAATTTTTTTTTTTTAAATTCTCTGCTCGGTAATAAAAAATGCGTTCCTCCATTCTGTAAAATTAAAATAGGTACTATTAAGTCATTAATTTCCCCTAAGAAGCACTTCTTGCTGTTTGATTGCGTTTCTATATAGTTAATTAGCTTTTTCTCTATGTTACATTGACACAATACTCTCTCTGGATGATGAGTCCTTTGCAACCTCTCGGACATGGCACTACACTATATACCATACATTAAGACCATCTCACAACTTATGAGTACTTTATATACATCATTCTCGTATGCGATAGTGCTAACTCACCTTACGATACTCCTATAATATATATATATAGTGTGTATATATGTTACATATACCTTACTCTTATTAATATGTAACTAAATTATCGTTACTATGGATACTTAATATATCAGAGTGTATTGTAGTATTATGTTATATATTATAACTAATATATATATCTATTTATCTCTATATCTATATCTATATTTTAATTTTTATTATCTATATTACTATAATATTAATATACTAATTAATACTCTTATGGTCTATAATACTACTAACGTTATCCTGCTCATATATACATATATATTAATCAGAAACATATTACTATATTATATAATACTATATTATATAACAATATATATACATATATATATATATATTTTATAATGTGTGATAATAACTAATGTTGTAAGTATTCAACAATGATCGCTAATAGTAAAAGCTATAATAGAATCCTTCTAAAGATAAACGTTGTAAATTCTTTTGAAGAGTTCTTTTGGAAAACTAATTTTTAGCTTAATATATTAAAGCACAACATTTATACACTTTTCTTGTTCGAAACCTTATCAGGGTACAGTTCATTTGTAAGACTAAATAGAATTTTAAAGTTTTAATGTATTTAACAATAAAACATTTAAAAAGTAATTTATATTTGAGAAATTTAAGCATTTTGTATAGAAACATTAGGGCTGTTCATTAAATCTTGCTTAAGTTTAGCTGGATTATATTGCGCAATTCGCCTTTCTCTCGGCGGATTGTTTAACTCTATTGGGTTTAAGCAATGGCAGTTAGGATCGTCAAATAGTTTTCTTCTGTGTAAATCATTTTGAATGTATGAAAGGAAGTTCATGTTGGTCTAAATGTCGTTATAAGAATAAGTGGTTATTGTGTATGAAAGATGTAATGTAAAAGGGCAGAATATTAATTGTCATTGGTAAAGTTCAATATCAAATGTTTATAAATTGAACGCATAGAAATTTATATCCACTTTCTACTAGTGTCTATATAAATGGTGTGCAAGGCGAAGTGCTCCAAGGCACAGTTTTATAAACAACAACTCGGGTCATGGCGGTAGTCGGGGTCGATATATGATTTAGTCTAAGGAATACTCTCTCCGAGCTAGGATTTCCTGATAGAAATCCAGGGTAAGACTGAAGCCAATATTTGGTTATTAAGATTTTGTTTAATTGTTTAAGAGGAATGTTGAAATCGTTATGAACATGTATTGTTTAAGAAATGTTGACTAGGTTATCTACGGTATTGATAATTGAAAGTCCACCCGCATCACAGCATCTTCCAAACAAAAATATTGAACATGCTGAAAGTTTGTAAAAAATCAAAGACATGTAAGGTGAGATTTATTATTTTAAAACACCGAGGTGCATAACAGGAGAAGTCTACCATCCGCCAAATGTTTAACCATCCATCACATGCTGTTTGCATGCACGATTTGATGAGATATGAGTACTTGGGGAATTACGCCGTTTGTAAACAAATTATTGTAAACTATTGGAGAACACTTGCCTAGTGATGGCAGTGCGTCACGACATTGGTAGGAAATGATTTCTGGAAGTTTCAATGGTGAATTTAATGTTAGGGTAAATAGTGTTGAGGAAATCGAAAATGCTTATGTGGCGTTAATATGTGGAGGAATTTAGAGTGCATATATATCAGATTGGCTTATCTGTGCATAAGATAACATTAGTCCTAACGCGGCGTTAGGAAATATGCTGAATTATTCTGCAAGTGTTAAGTTTCCATCTAAATAGCATATTACATCTACTTACAGGAGAAAGGGGAGAACCCATATTAAGTCCAGAATTTTTTTGTTTCAGAAACGTGTTATTAAATTCGAAAAAAGTTATGTTCTAGAGTTAAAGTGAGTCAGGATTACATTTGTTTATAAAATATCAAAAGGAAAAGGTAATAATGAAATTTTGTGCTTTCATCAATATAAACGTGATATAAGTAGTGGAAACGAGTTAAAGCGGACAGGTCACAGAGGTGATAAGGAGCTTAAGTACCAAACTTACGATAGGGAGTGGGCAACGCAAACATCGTGGCGTGATGTTCGGTGTTATTGATTATAAATCTTTTTCAGAATTAGGTCCAAATATGTTGATGAGGATATAAGTGTCCAACAAGAGGTGAGAGTTGTTTAGCTTACCATTTAGATATTTTACAGGGGACAGAATCTATGTTAGAGATGATGGGTCGAAGAGGAGTATTTGGTTTATGGTGCTTTTGGATTTTACCATAAAGAGAACTAACATTTTGGCGAGGCCCAATGGAAAAAGTTAGCTTTTAAATCTTTGTGCATGAGTATGATCTGAAAATTTTTAGTTAATTGGTTAATAGTATATTTTAGTGAGAAGTTTTTAATGTTTGAATTTTTCGTTTAGGTAGGATATATGTATTGTTACTCAGATATCAGCGCTCTCTCTACGATAAGTATGAAATTTATGTAATAAGATCGTCAAGTTTGGTTAGAGTATAACTATATTATTACATTTGTCAGATCTTGTAATTATTAGTATGTTCGTTGTTTTTTGTATAATGTGGAATTAGAGATATGTTGTAAAATTTATTTATGAGGGTGTTTTTTCTGTTTATTATAAGGAGTTTTTAGAAAATTTTATGATGAAGATGTAGAACTAGAATT
>JABUQX010063276.1:0-5000 GCA_015478945.1 Trachelipus rathkii
AAATGCATTATAAAGCCCGAAAATCAAATTTAACAATTACAGAGGCAATCCCTTACTATCCAAAAAATTATGCAAATTGATGTTTAATCAGATACAGCTTTCCCTCCCACTCAAATGAGTGTCGAGTTCCTATTTTTGGATTTAAAAATAATAGAAATTGGATTCAAGTGCAATGTTCAAGAATTCAAAAGTTATGAATGATTTTTTAATAAAGTAAAAAAAGGCAAAAAGCCATAATAGCAGCCAGACACTAAACAACTAACGACTTTAAAAGTTAAATTGGTAGTGTTACTGTGTCAAAGCTATCTGATGATTAATTTGGCAGTTATGAAATGGTCTTGTAAAGGGTGGTATGTTTTGTTAAAGGATGTAATTAATCGGTCGATGAGGCAGCCAAGAAGCCGATTATTATCAACCGATTAATCGGTACATCCCAAGTTAAAATTGTATATCATGATAGAGATTTTATTTTTTATAGGTAAATATCACAAATGAATGAAGCATGAGGGGAAAATAAATTTTATCATAATAATGTATCTGTAGGTTCTTTACTTTTTAATGTTTGTTGATTAAATAATATTATATGTTTTCAGAGAGTGAAGTTATAAAGAAAATAATAAGGAAAAGGACAGTTTGATCAAACAGAACGTGAAGTTAAAAGTTAAAAGCTTATGCTATACAGATTTCACGAGCTTGAAGAGTAGTGGTTAGGACATTATATTTAATAAAGGAATCTAATTATTTGTCTTTTTTTAATACAGATAGTTTAAAGTTATTATGACACTCACGGCTTCAAATAATTATATATAATGAAAATTCTCTCTCATACTTGAACATTAAACCTAGAATAAATCTATACGGGATTGTTTAAAAGAGTCAAAGGATCAGAAGTAAGTAAAAGAAGAGCGAGGCTTGTTTGTATGCTGAATCGTTTGAGTTTTTTGTGTTAAAGATAGTTCTCCTTAGTTTATCATTTATTTAAAAAAAAGAGTAGAAGGTTGACTCGCCGACTCTCATGCGAGAGAACCCTGGTTCAATCCTCCGCGTAGCGGCCTGAGTTTTATATTCCTGGGGGCAAGAATTAAAACTCGGCTGTGAGCACGTGGTGGCGACAGGCTTACCCTCTGAGAAGGGGATAAAGCATGTTAAAAGGAATTTTTTTTTTTTTTAAATAGTTAAGCTTTTTTTACCGCAAAAAATGATGCAAGTTTAATGTGAATTTTTTTATATTATTATTATTATAATTAATCATAGACATCAATTGATTTATGTATTAAAGTAGCATACAAAAAAAAAAATAATAGGAAATACAAGAGGTGATTTTCAATAGCTATACACATAAACATACACATAACATTTTCACATATTTATGAATTTATCAAATTTAATTACAATCAAAAGTTATTATTTAGCATTTAAAAGCTTTAGATGCAAAAGATAAGACTTAGTTCCTTTGATTATCCCACCCAAATAGTTTAAATGAACTATGTACAGACTTATCTCTCTCATACATAATAAACATTATAATATATAAATATATATTATAACTGGCATGACCTGATTGCACGTTTTCCATCTAAATATTTATAATCTGCTGGTTAACTTCGCCTTCACAATATCCTTACAATCCAACATAGTATTCACACACACTTGATACGGTACTCATCCTGCAATCCCTATCATTACCCTTACTTAACTTTATCTACATTTACTTCCCAACCCCCCCCCCCTATTTACATCACTCTCAACTTTCTTGCACAGTATAATTGTCCACAACAACCCAAATTACTATCAGTGTATTTAGCTAAATAAGCATGGGCATCTACACTCTCTTCCATACTACATTATGATTTCATAAATTCCACCTTCGCTTTATCCACCCCTACCTTCATAATATTATTTTAATCAGGTTATTTAAAATTGTGAACAAAAGGATAGAAATGACAATATTATGGACGCAAATTAAAAAGGAATGCACCTTTGGGTGAAATAAAAGATATGAGTAAGAGAATGTTTAATATAAATATATATAATAGAGAATATGTGACTAATAAGTATGGAAGATAAGATAAATGTCATACAATAAGGGTAGTGGTGGAAGCTGAAGAGTGTAGAATGCAATGCTGGTTAAAAGAAATAAAATACATACGTTTAATTGAATGTGTCTAAAAAGCCAATGATTGAGGCCTCAAAAAGAATGAGTGATATTGTAAATATATTTTCAAAGAGATGAGAGAATATAGTAAAAATAATAGTTCCCTACGCTGTTTTATGAGGTGGTGATGAGATTAATGTGAAACGCGAAGGTTAAATGAAAAAATTATGAAGAGGATATGGAGGATGTAAATGGAAGGACTTACAATAAGAAATAGGTAAACCTCATCTGAGTAGAATTAGAGAGTAGATAGAGAGAGAGTAAGAGAGAGAGAGAGAGAGAGAAGAGAGAGAGAGAGAGAGAGAGATAATAAGAGAGAGAGTATGAGAGAGTAGAGAAGAGAGTAGAGAGAGAGTAAGAGAGAGTAAGAGAGAGAGAGAGATAGATGAAAAGAGATGAAGAGAGAGAGAGATAAGAGGAGAGGTAGAGAGAGAGAGAGAGAGAGAGAGAGAAGAGAGCGCAGATGATAGAAAGATGAAGATAGGTGTCAAGAAGGTGGGGAATTAGTAAATGAAGATAGATAGAGAGGAAGATGAGAGAGCAGTAGAGAGATAGTAGATGAGTAAGAGTAAAGAGAATGAAGAAAGAAGAGAGAGAAAATAAAGAGAGAATAGAGAGAGATAAGAAGAAAGAAGAGAATGAAGAAAGAAGAGAGAGAATTGAAGAGAGAGTAAGATAGAGAGAGAGAGAGATGATGTGAATAATGAGAGAAGATAAAGAAGAGAGAGAGAGAGAGTAGATAAAGAACTGATTTAGGAGAGATAGATAGTAGAGAGAGAGAGAGTAAAGAGAGATGAGTAGAGATGAAGAAATTATAATTAATTATTAGAGATATATAAAATGAATGGGGATATGGATTACTTA
The DNA here is from genome assembly GCA_015478945.1 of Trachelipus rathkii. Taxonomy (NCBI): domain Eukaryota; kingdom Metazoa; phylum Arthropoda; class Malacostraca; order Isopoda; family Trachelipodidae; genus Trachelipus; species Trachelipus rathkii. The sequence continues at coordinate 3,020 of JABUQX010063276.1, forward strand.
TAAAATACTATTTAATATATTAATATATATAATATATATATATATTCCGTGACTGATGAAATGAATGTGAGAAGAAAGTATGGAAGGAACATTTCTAATTCTGAATAATAATCATCTAGCTAGTAATTGAAGATAAAAGTGGATATGTGAATGTTGTGTTGGGTACTTTAGAACTGGTGATAATATAATAAATATTATTAAGAAATGAAATAGTATTAATTTTGATGGAATATATAAGGTAGAGAAGTAGTATCATGTGTTAAGAAAGTTGGATCAATTTATTTCTCCCAATATGGGCACAAGAAACATGTAAACCCAATGCTACATGCATAAGGAAATCAAAAGAAATGAGATATTCTATCTTGAACTGGGAAGTACAAATATATATACCATATTTTCCCTATACTAACTGTATATATATAAATATATATATATATATAAGGAAGCGTTATACCAATATTATAAGGTTTCGAAAGATTAAGGAGGAATATAGAGCATATATAAATAAAGTATACCTATATATAGTAATACTATATATGAAAATAAAATAAAAGAAGAAAGAAAAAGGTAAAAACCCTCAGAGGAAAATAACTAAAAGGAGGGGAAATAAGGAAACAAAATAACGGTAAATTTTAAAGTAATAATAATGCGAGAATATTGCCTGGTATTATTCTAGTTAATAAGAAGTATCTGATATTCGGGTGACTGAAGGACTTAGATTGTCAGGAAGATTCACAGGTATGATATTATTATTATAGAATAATGTAAGTAGAATATAGGATCTGGTATATAGATACTAAGTATTTACAGACTTTCTATTCTAAAAATTTAGAAAAATAAAATATCATCATTAAAAATGAAATCAAGTTTGATTATTTGATATCGCTGTTTTCTACACTTGCTAAACTTAATTTATGTGACTATTTAGACATAAATACTATTATATATATTAATAATAGGCCTATAGTATTAAACAGAGATAATAGGGAAGATCTGATGGAACATTAGAGGATTAAAAATAGTTGGTATCAAGGTATAAGGTATATTATATATATCTTATCTGAAATGATAATTCAAATAAATAAAAGTAAAGTTAATGACGGAATATGTTTATGAATACGTTAAGGTGTAAGAATTAATGGAGTATTATGATAAGTGATTTGAATTGGTTTAATATATAAATATTGTAGGAGTTTTAGGAGGCAGGAACGTGGTTGTTTATGCTTTAATTATTCTTGGTTATTTAAATATTATATACATAGTCAGTATATATGTAAAGTAAATATGATATTAAATATATATATAATATATATATAATATTAATTATTAATTTAATTATTTGTCCAGTGGGAGGGTATATAATTAATTTATCTCTATGGGGTTTAGGTACAATTTAACGTACCCATATGATTCTAGATGACGGATATGAGTATCAGTGGTTCTCAGGTGAGGACCTAGCATATTGCTATTTATTGAGCTCAGGTTATAGTAGTGAGTATACCGTAGTACAATTAATTTATATATCTTAACGAATGCTGATTGAGAGAGAGGCTCAATATATGTGAGAGGAATTGTGACTGACCGCTATTTAATTTTATATTTGGAGTGAGAGGTTGTGATCAGTGTGCAGCTAACTCATCTGCGTGAGTATATATAAATTTCAACATATAGTTTACTCTTAGCTCATGTTATTTTTTACAGCACATATGAAAACTCAAAGTAATAAGAAATTTAATCATAATTTTAAAATTGTAAAATGAAAATTTTCATTACTTAATATAATAAAAGTAGCGATTAACTAAAAATTGTAACTACTAAAGTATAAGGAAAAAAAAGTTTCTTCTTGTAGTGTATGGCCTTGATGCTTTATAGGTTTGGGTGTCGTGATGATGTACGTTAAATAATTAGACTTAAATAATGCAAAAGTTCAATTATCCGTATACATTAATTTATATTGGTGTATCTGTCTTTCGTGTTGTCA
>JABUQX010063276.1:10000-18882 GCA_015478945.1 Trachelipus rathkii
AATAATTTTACACCTCACAGGCAGAATGCTATCCTAAGAAGGGAACTATGCTAGGTAATTTCTATCTAGAATCTGGATGAGATTAAACCCAGGCCCTATGCCTTGTGACTCACTCTACAGATTATGCCACAGTATATATAGTAAAAAAAACTTTATAAATTTATCATAGGTATAATAATAATTTTTTTTATAAATTTACAATAGGTATGTTACACGAACATAATGTATTGTATTTTTAAACACTTACCTAATGATAGAATCATGGTATGATACTATTTTAGCTTTTGGATTGAACCTCAGAGCTGATTCTCTGGCAACCTGAGATTTGCTTTTCCCAACATGCTGCTTTTGAAAGAGAAATTGGCGGTTCAAATTACTTACATCAATTGTATCAAGATCAATCTGAAATAACATTTCATGTATTTAGGTTTTGAAGGTAAGTGAAGGTAAAATTTTATTTTATTCTCATCACCAAGTTGACTCCCTCCCCGGAGGGGGGGAAATATTCCTACCCTGTCGTTCCCCAGAAGGCTGAGAGACCCCGACTCTTGCCATCGGGGTGGTCTACCCTTGGAGTACGCATTAGTTTAAAAAACATTATTATTTTTTTTTAAACTATTTTTCCTAGGATTTTTTTTTTATTTTTTATTAAAAATATCCATTTATAATATACGCTAATCGGTAAAAAAAACTTCAAAGAATTTTTTGATACCATTTTTGTAAATTATAAGTAGTGATGGGACGATTATGAAATTTTGCTGATGACGATTATAGTAAATTTTGACGATGACGATTATTTGAAAAATATATTTTTAAAAAATTTTTTTTTCTCTCTCTCTCTCTCTCTATATATATATATATATATATATATATATATTATATATTTATATATATATTATATATATATATATATATATATATATATATATATATATATATATATATTTATATATAATAGAGTTTCGCTTCTTTTTAATTATTAATGATATAATATATATATAGTATATATTATATTCTATCTAATATAGTTTATTTTATTGATATAACTTATTATTACATGTTATATATATATATATATATATATATATATATATATATATATATATATATATATATATATATATATTATATATATACTGTATATATATATATATATAATATATAAGGCTGTAGACAGGGGGTCAGGGGTCTCAACCCTCCGAAATTATTTAAGAGATCAAAATTTTGATTCGCATAAAGTCTCTAACTCTCAATAATAATATTAATATTATTAATAAAAATAATAAAAATAATAATAATAATAATATAATAATAATAATAATTATTAATGAATATGAAAAGTAATTAATTAATGGAAATGAGGAGACATGTTTTTGGTCCATACGATTCTTAGGTCAAGTGGCTGTTCCTCATATAATGTATAAAATATTTAGACCGAGGGACCTAAATGTAAGGTTTCCAAGTTTGCAGATGATAGCAAATTGGCTACCTCAGTTAGGAATAATGATGGATATATAAATATTTAAAAGATAAGGAGGGAGCCTGTTAATCGTTGATGGGAACTAGCAACAGTCATTCCTTCTCAACTAAATCTTTCTCCCTCACTAAACCATGGTTCGATCTGGCTTGTTCTCTGCCATCAGGCTACGAGACGTGCGTATGCGGGGGTTGGAAAATTCTCGTTCTCTGCAATCACTCTCGCCAATTTTCATATCACAGTAAGAAATCGTTGCAGGGATACTCTTCGACGAGCAAAGCGGACTCTCATCAACGAAAGTGCGCTAACTTCCTTGGTTCTCTTACTGACAAATCTTTCTGGCCTCTTTGCCAAAAACATTCTAGAAAACTTCTGTAAATCTTCCCTTTCCTCTGATGGGTCTGTTGTTAATTCTGCAACTGAAAAGGCCAATCTCTTTCGGCCTCTAGCCTATTTTCCACTAACCAACCCTAGACTATTCTGTGCATTTCTCTTCTCCTCCTTCCTCCTCTCTCAGGTGTCCTATATGTCTTTACCCTGTGATTAAATTTGATCGGGTGCAAAATAGGCCCTGAAAATCTATGAGGATAGAGAGATAAAGTTGTTCAAATGTCGTCCCTCACCAAGTTTTGAGGAATTTGCTTCTGAGGTTTCCTATCATCCTTCAACTATAACTCGCCTATGTCTCAATACTAATATTTCCCTCAGTGTTGGAAGCTCGCACATGTCCAACCTAATCCGATAGGAAGCCGCTTCTGATCCTTCAAACTATCGTGCTATAGCTCTCACTTGTATTCTATTCTAAGATCTTTGAAACCCTTCTGCACTCTCACTTCTTAATTATCTATAATACTCATTCCTTCTTCTGATAGCCAGTACGGCCTGTTCAGTGCTAGAGGGTTCTTCTGGCGATATTACTTTCCTATCTAACACGATTTATGGTTTTCAGCTCTTATTAACTACGGGTAGACTTGCGTGGTGGCGCTTGACATATCCAAAGCATTTGACCGAGTTTGGTACGCATCACTGTTCTCCAAGCTTCCTCCTTTGGGTTCCTCTTTCTCTTTGCTTAATTATGTCTAGCTTTTCTTTCAAATCTCTAAATATCGCTGTTGTTGATTGGGGGACTTCTTCTTCTGGTCAAATAAGTGGTGTTCCTCAGGGTTCTGTCTTAATCTCTCTACTTTTCATTAATGATCTCACCTGCACATCAAACTCTATCCACTCAGTATACACAATGACTCGACCGTTCATTCTTCAACTCATTTCAGTTCTGCTTCCTCTTTTACTTCTAGAATTGACTCTTGTCTTAATATTTCCTATTCTATTCTCGCTGATCTGGATAGAATTTCCGGATGGGGTCGTCTCAACCTTGTGAAATTCCATATTGTTTAAAAACCCAACTTCTGCAAATCTCCTTCTCTAAAACGCATTCTAACTTTCCTATCTCTTTCGACGGTTCTCTCGTCTCTCCTGTTGACAATATAAACATCCTTGGAATTAACATAAAAAAATGTCTTGGAAACCTTACATCACAACGGTTTGCTAGGTGCGGCCCTCAAGAAACTGGGAGTTCGCTTAGGACTGCGAGACTTTTTTTTCTTTTCTTTCTTAGTTGCTCCGCTATACAAAGGGCTCATCCGCCCTTGTAGTATGTAGTACTGCTCTCATCTCTGGGGGGGGGGCTTCTGGGGTTCAACCCGCCTTTTGGTTAGGGTCGAGTCAAGGCCAAAAGGCTTATAAACTGTTATGTTGGTGCTTTATCTCTATTCTATAGACACCCCAGCGGCAAGTGCTCGAGGGAACTTATCAAGGAGTGTTGTATCTGCGCACAAGTTTTGTGTTGATATTCATAACTCCAGGCTAGTTCGCTGTGGTGCTTCATTCTTTCCGCCACCTCTGTTCTATGGAATTCTCTTCCATCTTTTCTGTACTGTCCAGTTGATTTTAATCTCCCTCACTTTAAAGCCTGCGTCTGTGCTCATCTGCGTAATTTGGGCTAGAGGGTGAACTTTTGAGAGTACTTCACCCCCTCCTTGAATAGGGCTCTGACTGTGAGTGGTGGTGACAACTGTAAAAAAAAATCCTTAGGTGGGCAGATATGTGGCAAATGAACTAAATCCCCTACTCACCCAATCCAAAACATCATTCAGATTATCCCAGAAAATCTCACTCTTCAACAATACCCTCAGATAATGGACCGATATGTCGGCAATCCACACATACTTTTAACCTAATTCAAAACTTAAATTAACCTTTAGAATTCTAGCACTCACATACACAAAATCTACCATAGGTCTCTACCACAAGTCTCTCATCAGAAATGCAAATCTTTCTATCCCCCTCTCATTATTTTCCACACCAACACAAACACATTTCACACCATACCACTCATTTTCAACGTTTCCTTCCATCTTTGTTTCAGTCACAGCTAGCAAATCAAATTTGCCCTTTCTAAATACATCCATCACCTCTCTCCTCTTCTCCTCAACATTTATTCCTCTGACATTCCATGTATACATACGATTCATACATTTTCGCCGAAAGATAGAATGCCGCTTACGGCGATCACGACCTTCTCTGAGCCATGCATTAGTATTCCTGGCAAAAAATAAGTGGTAGTGGGCAACCAACCCAACTACCACCATCCACTTAGGTTGCACTTCTAGCGACACGTCAGTGGATATTATGCGATGTCGGGTAATTTTTTTCTCCGCCACTACACATAGGGATATTGTAGTCTAAGGGATAGGATGTGTTCTTAAATGTTGTCTAGAAGAGGGGTTGTGGATATATAGTATGTGTATATGATATGTGGATAAAAGATGGTATCTCTAAGATGTTGTCTGGAGGATGAGTATGGATATGAACCCAGGGATGAACGCAGATCAGAAAGGCGAACCATTAGGCACTGGAACGTCATACATACCATAATCAAAATGGGTATATATATATATATATATATATTATATATATATATAGTTATATATATATATATATATATATATATATATATTATATATATATATATAGTATTATACTATATTATATATATATATTATATATAGGTAATTTTACATTTTCGGCAGCACTAATTTTTTAGAGTTCATTTTCGATATTTGATGGGTTCGATTAAATCGAAAATCGATACTTTGTTATATCGATACATGGAATCGATATTTGGTAATATCGATACATAGTATATATATATATATATATATATATAATTATATATATATAGAATATAATATATATATATATATATATATATATATATATATATATTTAATCAATGTCCCAAATTTTTTTTGAGATTTATAGAGTACGAATAAATTGTTGCGAAATCAAATGTCCCAAAGTACTCATTTTTGGGATTTGTTTTTTGGGGTATATCACTAACGAATACCCACGGGGAGTCCGCCCCGATGTCAGGTCGGGGTCCTCGTCAGGCCTCTAGGTGGACTACGGGGGTGGTCTAATCCTCCCCTTTTTATTTTTTTTTTTTTTTTTTTTTTTTTTTCTTTTTTTTTTTTTTTTTTTTTTTTTTTTTTTTTCTTTTGTGGGTATTTGTGTCTCCGGAACTCCCGATGCTGATTGTGGGCCGCTCTTGCTAGGTCTTGGGTGTCTGCGGGGGTTCTCCGATCCATGTTTTTTGGATCCCCCCTTCTCGGTTGTATGATAACGTCCTCTCCTGGTCGTCCCGCTCAAGGCTCGAGCGCCCCTATAAAAGGGTAATATACTTCTTGTCCATTTTAGGGGCTCGTTGACCTCACTGTGCGGTAAAAAGTAACCCTAAACTTTACTGATCCACTATGCTGTAAAACTAACTCTAACGTTTTACTGATAGGATCAGTTTAGTAGCTGCCGAGATATATATATATATCAGCATCTGAGCTTATCTATATATATATATATAATATATATATATATATATATATATATATATATACTATATAATATTTATATAATAAATTTAATTTTTTAAATTAAATATATATATATTGTATAATATTATATATATATAATATATATCATATATTATAATTATATATATATATATTATATTATACTTATAATATATAGTATATATATATATATATTATATATATTATATATATAAATAAGGCACTATAAATATATATATATATTAAAGTACTTACAAATTACAATTCATGGATAGTGTCTCGATATACCTTGCAGAAACTCGATTTAAATTTTTCTCCAACTCTTACTATTGAAATTTTTTTTAAACATTCTCACATCTCTTTTGTTGCAAAATTAGGTTGAAATGTTCTAAAAAACCTAGCATGCACCATTCGTTTTGGCATATATCAAATAAATCACTTACAATCATTTGTAAACTTTGCGCTGACAACTTCACTTTACACATGCGACGCAGATAAACTTTGTATGTTATATATAACTGTTCCGATTTTTTATTTTAATCATCTGTACAAAATAATCGTTTACAACTAATCGATTTTAGTATTACAAGTATCAATGTATTGAAAAATCCCATAAAATATCGACTGGACTGTAGTTTTTATTTTTGTGCTGTCGGGAAATGTAAAATTAAGCGCCATTATATAATATATGTATTATATTGATATACTGTTATATATATATATATATAATATATATAGTTATATATAATAGCTATATATATAATAGTTATGAGTTGGGAATTAAAAAAACTATTAGTTTTTTTTAAAAAAAAAAACACGTTTTTTTTTTAAAAAAAGACCAAAGGCAAAAATTTTTTTTTTTTTTTTTTTTTTTTTTTAAATTATTTTTTTTTTTCATATATATTAAGTGTCTTTTTTAGGGTATTTAGCATTAAATACAGTAAATACAATGTGTTAAGAGGTATGCAATATATTTTTTTTTTTTTTTTTTTTTTTTTTTTGAGTTATTGGTAGAGGGCCCACCCGCCCCCAATTAAGCGGCCACACTGGGCTGAAAATCAGCACCATGGGAGGGCCCTGTCATATATATGTTACAAATGTCAAAGAAAGATTTTATTGGTGAAATGAATGAATATTCAGTCAAAAATAAAATAAAACTAATAAAATTATTATCCTTGCATTGTTAATAGTCTTAAGATTACATAACAAAATCAAATGCTATAAAGAATATATAAAGTAGATTTTATTACTTAGTAAAGTTTTAATTATTTTGAAAGAAAATGTTAATGGAAAATATAAAAATAGAAATATTAATAGCAAATATTAATATTATTAAGAATATTAATAAAAATATTAATAGAAAAAATAGAAATATTAAATCACATTATATTATATTATTATTATTATTATATTATTATTATTATTATTATTATTATTATTATTATTATTATTATTATTATTAATTATTATTATTATTATTATTATTATTATTATATATATATATATATTATATATTATATTATATATACTATTATATATATTACTATTCTTTATTATATATATATATATATATATATATATTATATATAATATATATATATAAATTATAATAATATTATATATATATGTAGGTAGGAATTCTATCATCCTACTTTTTTCTCCCAGACTGGTGTAAGGTGCGTAAGAAGCAACGGAAAAGAAAGCAAGTAGACAGATATGACATAAGTCGAAAGGAAGTCCAGCCTTCCCCTCCCCCCCTCTGTACCATTACTTAGTAAGGATTCGTCACAGTCAGAAAATCCACCCCTAATAGTTCACGGGACTGCGACGGGCCCTCACTGTTAAGTCGTTCAGTGTAAGTGTTCATCCCTTGGCCCAGGTGGGCGCCACAACCATACCCCGTCACAAAACCCCGCGCTCTCTCCTATTATGCACCTTATTCTCGCCTCTGCTCAAACTCCATAACATTTTGTCCTATCAGACATTCGTTTACTCGCTCAAATCCACTTGTGGTTCTCTTCAATCTCTTCCCAGCAGCCGTCTGGTTCCAAACAGCACTCCCACTATACGTCCGCTTAAAACCACTATCATTCATCCTTTCACATGACCAATACCATCTCAACATACTTTCATTTATTCTCTTCATTTACCCTGTTCTCTTCCTACCACACAACTCTCTAATATGTTATTCCTCATTTTATTGTCAATTCTTTCTCACACCTATACAGCCCCTCAGATTGTCCATCCTGAAACACATTGAACTTTGATCTATACTTCTTTCCAACCATAGTTTTCACGTACTATATCAATACACAGGTAACAACATTGCCGTCATGTAAGACTAGCCACTCAAAAGACTTAGTCCTATAAACATTCACAAGGCGATTTATTTGCACCAGCCACCTTCCTGGCATCCAACATAATACCTTAAATTATTTAACTCGGAACAACTGTTTCTATGCTGCTCCTTCATCTAACATAACTTCACAACTGAGGAACTGTCCTCACTCACCAACCATACACCTTACTCCTTATACGTTTAACTTTCCAAACCCTCCTCTTACACACTGTGCCAAATCTCTCTACTCAATCCTCTCAAACTCTTTCAAATTCGCCACACAAAACAAATATTCCGCATATAATAGGTAGGGCCCCCTCCACTCATCTCCATTTTCTCCATCATTCTAACAACATTTCCTGTCACGCCCACCTTGCAATTCTTTCATAAACCCATCCATATACAAATTTGACTAACCAAGGAGACATAACAAACCTGCCTCACTCCGCTATTAATACTAAACCCAATCACTGTTGAACATCCATTTATTTCTTACACATTCACATGGAAAGTACCTCGCCTCACTATCGTATACATTCTTTGATCCATTCAGTAGCCTACACACCGCTTGATCACTATATTATTCGACTTAACACCTCCATAAGACTTCCCTATTAACCTATCAATACCCCCTGTTGCAAATTCCATAAACTTAAATACAATTTATTCTTCTTGCTCTTCTCATTTTCCTCTATCATTGCTTTCAATGTAAAGATATGAATTTCCACACATCCTCGTACTACTCCTAACGCACTTGTTCTTTCATCCAATCAGTCTTTACAGTCACTCGGCGCAATGTTCTGTTTCTCGACCAAATCCCAACATTTTCTTCCCTATACACTCAATTAAACTAATTCCCCCTATATTTCTACAGTTCTTTATCTCCTTTACCCTATATAGGGTACTATTACTCTCCTTCATCCCGTCGGAACTATACTCACATAAAACGCTTTAATTAGCACAACTTCAAGTATCCATCAATCAAGAAACTTGCCTCCGCTTCTTGATCTATTTCAACCATAATTTCATTAATACCCTTGCAGATTTAGCATTTTTTCAATTATCTCGGCTTCCTACCCATTTCCTCTTTTTGCTAATACCGTAATCCCAAAATACCTATTCCGTTCTTGCAACCATACAAACCACACGACACAGTCACTAT
>JABUQX010063277.1:0-10000 GCA_015478945.1 Trachelipus rathkii
TATAATAATATATATATATATATATATAAATATATAATATATATATATATATATATTATATCTATATAAAAAAATAAGGTGTATTAATATAATATATGACTATTTTCATTGTAATTTCTATAATATTTATATAATATATATATATATTAATATAAATATACATAATCATAATATATATATAAATATAAATTATATAATATATATATATATAGTTATATAATAACTATAATATACTTATGAATATTATATAACATATATAAATTAAATAATAAAATATAATAAATAATTATATAATATATATATATAATATAATATATAATGAATATAAATATATAAAATAAAAATATAATAATATATATTTATAAAATAATATATACTAAAATATATATAATAAAATATATATAAATTATATATAAATATAAAATATAAATTGCCTCTAGATAAGATCACACATAACTATTTTTATTTTTTTGTTTTATATTTAAATCATTAGTAACTTCAGTAAAAAGTCCTTAATGCTACTATTCTTAAATAAAATTTATAATAAATATTTAGAACTTTAATAATATTTCTTATATTCAAAAGGAATCCACTAGTCCCTTTTAAAAATATGTAATTTATATATTTAATTAATAATCTATTATATATATATATATATATATATATATATTAATATATATAATATATAAATAATATAATATTATATATATATCTATATACTATATATATTATATATATAAATATATATACTAAATAATATTATATATATCTATATATACATAAATATATTATAATATTATATAAAAATAATATATAATATATATATAATATATATAAAATATATATATCTATAGTACTATATATGTTATATACCATATACATATATATATATATACTTATATATATAAATATATATATATATATACTATATATACTCAAATATTATATATAAAATTAGTTTGACTCCATATATACTAACTTACTAGGTATTAGTATATATATATATAAAATATATATATATATAATATTAACATATAATATATATATATATATAAATATATCTATATAATATGCTCCATCCCTCTCTCAGGGTCCAAGTCTCTACCTGCTCAATCACTCATGATCGCATACATGAATACTGAGATCTAAGAACGTCCGGAAGGCCAGTGGCCTAGATGGCATTCCTCCGAGTTTGAGGAGTGTAGCTTCTGAGCTGGCGCGTGTCCTCGTTTCAACTCTACTCCCTATGCCTAATACTAATACTTTTCTCAATGCTGGAAGCGCGCTTTATTCAGCAAATCCCAAAAAAAGGTAGCGCTCTATCCTTCTAACATCAGACCTAATTGCCCTTAAGCTTGTAATTCTATCTAAAGTCTTTGAAACTCTCCTTAAACTCTCATTCCTCAGATCACATATGAATCCCATATCCCTTCTTTAAAAGATCGTCAGTATGGCTGCGACGTATGAGATCAACTGCGTGATATTCTTTCCTATCCTAACTGATTTAGGTCTTCTGCCCTTAAGATCATGGCAGTTTGGTGGGTTGACACTTTGACATATCTAAAAGGCTTTTGACAGGGTATGCCATGCGTCGCTACTCTCTAAAGCTACCTTCCTTTTGGATTTCCTCCTTCGCTTTGCTTACTCTTGTCTAGTTTTCTTTCAGAATCGTTCCATTTTCTATATCCTTCGCTCCCTCTACTCCAATTATATGTGTTCCTCAGGGCTGTTTATCTCCAACTTTATTCCTACTTTTCATCAACGATCTTCTTAGCTGCAATTCTAACTCTGTTCACTCTTTAGCCGATGACTCAACTCTCCATTCTTCCACTCATTTTAATTGTGTCCCTCGTTTGTATCAGAGTGTCCTCTCGTCGACAGCTTCTCCGATTCAATTCTTGCCCGTTTGCCGTCGGGAATTTCTCAGGGGGTAACCGTAATCTTGGTAGAAGTTTCACACTCTTTGAAACTCACTTCTTCATATCTCCCTCTCTAAATACCTCCAACTTTCCTATCCCCTTTGATGGCTCTTGTCTTACCCGTAAACCACATAAACATTCTAGGACTAAACTTAAAAGTGAATTGTCTTGGGACCTCACATCACATCGGTGCCTAAAATGGCCTCAAAAAACTGGGAATTCTGTTCAGATTGCGTGAATTTTTTCTCATCTGCTCAGATACATCCAGTTATATAAACGTCTTATTCGCCCCTGTATGCAATACTGTCTCCCATTTTCGGTGGATCCGGTTCCACCCTCCTTTTTTATAGAGTTGAAGCTAAGGCTAAGAGGCTTATAAACTGTCCATACTCTCTGACTCCCTTGGACCCTCTTTCTCTGCGTCTGACGTAGGTGCCCATCTCTTTTTCATAGGTATTACAGCGGCAGTGCTCGCGAAATGACCTCTCGCATTTCCTCCACCACTGCGTCGCCCTCGTACACAGACGTGCCTCTTCTGCTCATGAAATGGGTGAAGATATTGAGACTCAAGGCATCGCTCGTATATGGAATATCTCCTGTTCTTCCAGCCAACATCGTTTTGCTGGAACTCCTTGCCTTCTTTTATTCCGGCGGCAATTTTAATCTTCCTCTATTTCAAGTCCCCGCGTCTGAGCCCACCGAGGGAATTGTTGTCTAGCAAGGGTCAGGGTGGGTTTACTTTCCATTTATTTTAATTTTTATTTTTCTCTATGTAATTTTTTTTTATTGATGTTATTATTTATTATTTATTTTATTTCTTTTGCCCCTCCTTTTGAAAAGGGCATTCCCCGTGAGTGGTGCGTGGTATCATGTAAAATATAATATATATATATTATATAATATATTATATATATATATATATATATATATATTAAAATATATTATATAATATATATATATCATATTATATATTATTATATACTATATATATATATATATACAATAATATATATATATATATATATACTGACTATATATATATATATAATATATAGTAACCCTATATAGTATTTCTAAGTAATACTCTATGATCTATATATATATATATATATATATATATATATATATTATAATATAATATATAATATATAATATATATATATATATATACTGATATATATATTATATGATACGGACTACCATACTATAAAATAATGGTTGTAAATCTATATTATATAATAAAGCTAGAACTCCAATTTTAAGCAAAAGCTATTTATGAGAAAGATTTGTTGATTAAACCAAGCATATAGTGAAGTTATGTCGTGTATTTAGTTATGTCGGGTAAAATTGCCTACATCTGATAAGATCACACATAACTTTCCCACAACCCTTGTTATATATTTATTTTAAAATCTGTAGGCAACAATAAAAGTCCTTTCTCCTACCGGCTATATCTGAAGCCAAAGAGCGAACAGACGCGAGTCGGCCAACACATCAGTGCTCAAAGACGTGCCAGGGCATAGGGCCCTGGACACGCTAAAGTATATTATTTTTATATTAAAATTAAATCAATTTGTATAATAATATAATGTTGGTATTACAAGATCTCTTGTAAGTGTCCTTTTGATACACCGTATTGATCATAAGTGAAATAACAAGATATAAAAATTAAGAGAATGGTGAAAGAGACCTAGTAGAGAACATGAAATTCTAATATATTCCCCACTCTGCAAACCTGTTCTAAAATGAAATTATATAATATATTGGATTCGAATACTAACGAAAATGTATTTGAAGTTGTCAATGACAAAATCCATGTTTATTGTACAATACAAAAAATATTCTCCATTATTGATTTTGCGAATCAAACAATAACAAGCAAGGAATATATAATAAAGAAATTAAACATTAGAAATTTTTTGCTTAACACCTTTAAGGGGTAGGATGGTTTAAACCATTTGTTTAAAACCATTTGTTTAAACCATGGTTTAAACCATTGGTTTAAACCACATTGGCAAGCCAATTTCTGAAATCCCCGCAGTTTGGCATGCAAGAAACAGATATTATTATACAAAGCTATGCTTACTAACGAATCGAACCCTTAGCAGTTGATATGGTTTCTCAATATTTCAATCGAAGAGTAGCTGAAAGGCAATAAAATTTTTTTTGTGAATTTTATATTATTGTTGAGAATGATATAAATATATATATATTATTATATATATATATATATAATATATTAATTATGAGTATATATAATATATAATATATATATATATATATATATAGTAATAATATACATTATATTGATATATAAATACATATACATTATACCTCCGCAACTCGTACCTCCTAGTTTACTCTAATCGCTTCACGCATGTATCTGTCCTCAACTCCTTCAATATGAGAGGTTAATCAGTTCTCTCTCGATTATCTGTGTACCTAGTAACATATACCTACATTCTCTTATATCATACTTTCATTGTAGTGATCCAGCATCAGCGTCACCTTAGTACTATACGCTGAATGACGCAGGCTACACGACTCAAATCTCACTACACATATTTAATAAGATGATCTCACTCGTCGACATAAATGATAATATCATATCAATAGTCTGGCTTAACTTCATATCGTATTACCATATACTGCACTATAACCACTCATTACTAGTTACCTCAGGAATGACATCGACGAGAATAGTGATTGCTTCCTATACCGAGATCACTATATGTCTTTCCACATGAGCTATACTCGTCAAAGTATCGTACGCACTACTCCTAACGACGCACCCAATAACCCTCTCCGTAAGCTAATTGGGTATCGTATCTGGAATACTGCTAATATAACATATAATACAGCTAATATACATATATATATATAATATAATAATATATACTAATATATATACTAGTATAGTTAATATATATATATAATATATATAACTATAAAGCTACCTCGAGTCACTTCATGACTATAGTGAGATTACGCGACTAAACGCTAACATCTACAGATATTAAATAGTACATTCATAATCGATTATACTGATAGGATATACAGCTTGTGCTCAGATAGCATAAATACCACTGGGCCTACGCTGGCTACTAGTCCAATTATCCTAGCCACTAACCCACAACCCATATACTATACGCCGCTGTTAATCTTGACTCATACTATTTGTGAGTAACCTAATACCCCATCTCCCTCCTTATCTCGATTACTGAGCAAATCCCTACTCACCTCATGACTCACGTAGATTATACGTAAACGGTATCGATATACGTCCAATGGCAATTTATATATATTAGTACCGAAATCTGATTGCTAAAACAAGACAATTACTCTATTCCACAATATATCACTATCGACATCAGTTCTAGAACCACGAACAAGAACACAGAACGCCTTCCCATTAATGTACGCACTATAGCGCAGGCCTACACTATCAATGTATGAATCCACGACATCATAGAGAGGGAATTAACAGTGCGGCACATACTACGCGCTCCCAATTTAGGTCTCTCAATTATCCGTCGTCGCCTTCACACCTACTCTCGTAGGTCCGCAGCTACTCCTCTACTCTTGTATCTCTACATCAAGCCTACTACACTACCGTGACAATAAGTGAGTATTATTATATATACTTCTGTTCTGCCCTGTTATCAATAACCGTGTCTAAGTAAACTATTTATGTATCCACTGTTGTAGCCGCTCCGAGATACTACCGTCGATAAGATCGCTCACTGGGAGCTCCTTATATCAATAACTCACACCTCATTCACTAATACTCCATATGGCGTAAAATACAAATGTTTATATCTCTCCTCCTCATCTAGTGCGAATCAACATATTTCCCGTGAGTCAAGCAACAGTATCTGACAATGCCAAGCTATTCTCTCAACAAGACTTGCCTATATGAATTAAAAGCTCTACCGTTCAAAGAGAGTGTGAGATCCCGTCATAACCGATAGATATCTCTTTCTGGTCGCTAATCATCAATCTCCAGTTCCTCGCAAAATGAGTGAGCATGCACGAACTTTTCAACGCGTAGTACGTCCCCTCTCGCACAGCGTCCATTAATTATATTTGGGGTTGCATCGTGCCAAATAGTAATAGATTTTTTTTGAGTAAAACCTAATATAAAGTAACAAACCTTAGTTTCTCAGAATAGAGCTTTAGTCATATATAGATATACCTCCTTATTTTTACTTTATGAGTTTATGTAAAATCAAAAAAATATATAAATATTTTCATATAAACATGCACATTTAATCTTCGAACATGCGAAACCAAGTGCTTCCTGAGATGAGTGACACACTCTCACGCTCTTCTATACGTAATTTTAAAAATATTGGCACATGTTGAATATAACAGTTTCCTGTAGTGATTTTTGCCTTTAAAGTCTATTTTAAAAACATTAGAAAAACTACATTAAAGCCATCAAAATAGCATAAAACCATAGAGAGAAAAAACCTTGGTTTATTTGTTTTTTTAAAAAAAAACAATGGTTTTTTTTTACTTATAAGCATCAATGTGTGTACACACCTGAGAGCGTCTTCTGCGACTCTTCTTACCATTGCCATCATCACTATATGCTAATCCATCCGCTGGTACGGGGAAAGCGTTAAGTGCGCGACAGCCGCCTTGATCTCGCAGAGTGAGAGTCGCATTTTCAAGCCTAACACATGACCATATCTGATCTCCACTCGGTGCTACGTAACATACATACTTGTGTTACCGACAAGTGACGCGTCTCATTAGCTGATTCACGCTATATTAACTAAATTTACTATATCACCCACTATCATCGAGATAATATCTCATAGTGTCACAATCGAGTACCACTCACCCAAATCATAGATAGAGATGTATGTCTACCGTACTATTTATCTGTATCTTACTTATTACATAATCTCATACTCCTCGCTTCCTACTCAAATTAGCTAGTGTAAGATCATACTGCATTTACTGTCTACTGAGGTTCGTAATACTGTTCCGTCTCGATGCACTTTACTCGATCTCACTCACTTCAAGCATACCTCTCTCCTATATATACAGACCGAAGCCCGTCAAATCCGCCCCTACACTAGATCTATATCTAATACTTATCTACCTCAAGACTATCGGATAGCAACAACCACACCTCCCTTCCTACTATAAAGACGTCCATCAGCCTCCCACTCTGCCTATTCTAAATCCTTATACGCTAAATATCCCACATTAATCACACGGCCTAACGTAACCATGTGAGAACCTAATAGACTGCTAACTAACACTACACCTAGGAGTATCCATGGACCGAACATCCAACCCGCGTCAGGATACGTCTCGGACGTCAAGGTCAACTCTAATGCAGCAACGCTGTCCCATCTCCCTACCAATGTATCCCTCATCACTACAGACTGGGATACGTACGAAGTTGAGAGAGTGAGCTGCCGTCAAGTTATTACCTCAGTGTCTTTAATATCCCTAAAGATTATATATAATATATATAGTATATATTTGTTTATTATATATAGTATATACCTCGCAGAAGCACACTACAGTATAACTTCACTTACCTCGTTAGCATATATACTATTAATTAAGTCACGATAATAGTATACATACTACTATCACACATAATAACTAGCCGTATATACTTTAACTTATTATACCCTCGTAACGTGCCTACACAGTCTGGTACCTACTTAGCTATATATATATATATATTATATATTATATATATACTATACCCCTTCTACCCTCCTCGATTGGAATATCTAATATGTGTAGCATTACAAGCCTGATACTACATACCCGTTAACATTACTATAATCCTACTACAAAGTACTATTTAGCTAACTTATATGATCTGATATATATATATATATATATATATATATATTGAAGCCACCCACTCCTCTTCTATTGTAATCTTGGTCCATGATATACAGTGACACCATAGCAGGCCGACTCAGAGATCCATCAGAGAAAAAACGTCAAAACTATTTCTAATGTCCGTTTGTCAGAGCAGTCAAGAAGGAGATTTTCTGTTTCACCAATTGTCAAGGATGGACATCTTTGACAGATTGGGGAGGGAGCCCTATGAAATTTATATTCATATTCCTGAAGGAGGGATGGTTCTCAGTGCGTATTCGGGAAAGCATTACTCTTGCTTGACTCTTCAAAGTTTTTTCTGTAGGGAATATTTTGGCCAGAGGTGCCTGAAGTATGGTGTAATTGGATATGCATAGATCGTTTTTTGAGTTAACTGAGTGTGGATGTGTTTAATAATGGGAGTATCTGGGGTCAAGGGAGGGAGTGTGTTTTATATGTAGGATTAGTAAAAAGCCGATGTGTTCGTTTTCCTTCTTGGTGGAAGAAGTTGTTGTAATGCTTGGTGTAGGGGTGGTCTGCTGAAAGTGACTTGCTGTAATCATATTGCCATTATCATATCGACAGCCCATCATCATCAAGATGGGCATTTACACGAAGAATTTTTGTTTCAATAAATAAGCGAGGATGAGAGTTGAGGCGAGGCAGTTAATATTCTAAGACAGCGGTTTCGAAACTCATGACCCCCGAAGGGGTCATGAGTCTTTTTCTAGGGGTCATGGAGGCTCCAACTCTATATACTCAGTGAAACCATATTCTATATATATATATATATAATATATTATATATATATATATATATAATATATATATATATATATATATATATATATTATATATATATATTAATATATATATATATATATATATATATATATATATATATATATATATATATATATATATAACAAACCCTAGTCAATTTTATTTTCACTGAAAAGACCTCTCTGGTTTTACCATGAATCAAAGGCCAATTATTTTACTTGTGAACTTGTGGAAAATTTGTTTCTGTTTCCCAGTCTCTTCTGGTCTCTTGTTGGGTAAGATGTGTTCAAGTGTTTGGGTGTCATTTTTTTGAGTGTGTCGACATAAGGCTAAGGCAGCTAAGGCTAAACAGTCATATAATCAATTTATTTTATACATTGAAGTGGAAAATTTTATATTATTTAGGTTTGATATGTTATTAATTTAAATATGTCGAAGAAACGCACATACAACGAGAGTTTTCTCAACTTTGGTTTTTCAGCCATCGTTAACAATGGCGTTCAATTGCCACAGTGCGTAATCTGCAAGAAGACGCTTGCTAATGAGAGCATGAAGCCGTTCAAGCTGAAGGAGCATCTCAAAGAGGTTCATCCGGAATTGACCAGCAAGGTTTTTCCATACTTTAAAAATAAAAAACACCAGCTAAAGTGGTGAAGATTGGATCATGGAGCAGGAATTCTCTTTCAACACTCTAAAATCGTCGAGGCCTCGTACAAGATATCCCTTCTTACAGCGAAGAAGAAGCAGCCACACAAAATTGAAGAGACACTCGTTAAACCTTGCATGATAGAGGCTGCTCGTCTTGTCCTCGATCATAACTGTGTCAACAAGCTTAATCAGATAAGTCTCTCGGACAACACAGTTAAGCAGCGCATTGATGACATGTCCCAGGATATCAAACTTCAGGTGACGGAGAAAATACGAAAATCTCCTTTCTTTGCAATACAACTTGATGAGACAACAGACGTCGCACAGCTTTCACAACTTTTGGTTTATGCTCGGTTTGTTTCGGAAAATCGGATTGAGGAGGAGTTCCTCTTCTGCAAGCCACTGATAACAACTACAAAGGCTGAAGATGTCATGAACATCGTTTCCAACTTCTTTCAAGAGGAAAATCTCTCGTGGGAAAAGTTGGTTGGTGTGTGCACGGACGGAGCTCCCAGCATGCTCGGCTCCAAGTCAGGATTTAGGGCTCTGGTCAAGAAGAAGAATCCGGCTGTAATTACAACACACTGCGTGATCCACCGTGAGGCTCTTGCCTCCAAAACGCTCCCTGCTGCCCTCGAACTCACCTTCGCAACTGTGATCCGCATCGTCAACCATATCAAAGGACGAGCACTCAACACCAGGCTGTTTTGTCAGTTGTGCCAAGACATGGATTCTTCCCACCAAGACCTCCTCTTCTACACATCTGTTCGTTGGTTGTCAAAGGGCAATGTT
>JABUQX010063277.1:20000-23053 GCA_015478945.1 Trachelipus rathkii
TTGCAATCCGAATTTAACTTAATTTCTTCAACTTTTCGTAAATTATAAATTAACCACACCACATCATTAATAATGCCCTCCGTAAAGCAAAGAACACTTTTTACACTAATCCAAGAAGACAAGAAACACACACACTTCATATCTCCCTCTACCAACCACATCTCACAACATGTGTAAAAAATTCCTACCCAAATCTATCCTTGTTTCTTCCTCCAATGTACTTCCTTTCAAAAAAATCTTCAAACCTCGTACTCATTCTGATTCCTTTACTTCCCAATGTGTGTACAAAATTCCCTGTGCCAACTGTAACAACCTATACATTGGAGAAACACATGATTTTCCCCGACGCAATTATCAACATAAATATGACCTTCTCCAAGATAACCCTAATTCTGCCCTTACCCTTCATAGATCCACACATAATCATAACATAAACATTAACCACATGACACCCATTATTCACATTGACAATCTAAAACTTAGAAAACTTTCTGAATCCTATTGCATAAGGAATTCTAACAATTACAATATACAAAGAAAAGACTCACACATAGATCCCATCATAAACCAACATTTCTACACTCCTTCACTTTTTTTCAAAAAACTTAAACCAAATTTTGTAAATTAATTTTCATAATTTTATATTTTTATTTTATATTTTCATTATTATTTAATTTAGTTGATGTATAACAGCAGCTGAAGGAGGGCCTAGAATTCAGGTCGAAAGCTTTTGCTACCATTCTTAAATAAATTTATGATAAATATCTAAGAACTTAATTTTCTTCTATTCAAAAAGAAATCCACTAGTCTCTTCTAATTAAGGCATTGTAATCATAATATATATATATAATAATATATATATTAAATAGATTCTATCTATATATATATATTACAACTGTAAATATATAATATATATATATATATATAATATATATACATATATATATATATATATATATATATATCATAATAATATCATAATATAATCATAATCTTCCTCATTTCCCGAGATTTCGGGTGAGGTGCGCAACATACAATGAAAACAGAAAAGTCATTAGAAGAAAATAACGTACAGTATGTCTGAATTAAGACTGTGACAGAACCTTCACTTTTGTACTTCCAGCAATGTAATGTTCATCTCTCTTGGCCCAGGCACTCAATCTTCTCCGAATTTTGTGCGTTAACACCGCCATCCACTTCTAATATCTCGCCCTGTTTCTTTGGTTACATAATAACATCTTGCTTTCAGACATTCCTTTACTGACGGAATCTGTTTTTTTTTTTTTTTTTTTTTTTTTTTTTTTTGTCTCCTATCCTTTCTATTCTTAAAACAATCAACACTATACATCCTATTAAGGGGAGACTTCATAGCAAAATCTCAACTATTCCAAACCGATAAAAGTAAATGTTTTTTTGATGAACAACTATGATATCTTTAATTTTATGAAACACAAACAAAAAAAACTGTTACTTTCATTCGAAGTGACTTCTTTGAGAATTTTTTTTTGTTTGAAATTTCCACAAAAACTGCCAAAAAATCTTTAATTTTCAAAATATTTCAAAAATTTTTTTGCACTAAATAGCTCCAATTTAGTGGTGTAATAAATTTTAGTTAGAAACCTTATTTGAAAATTTGTTTTTTTTTTAAAAAAAATTTACAATCTCTGAAAAGTACTTTCAAAATTTTTGAACTAGAGAATAGTCACCATGCTGGAAACCAATTATGCTTTATAAAAAAACATTAAATAAACGTCAGTTTGTTTTTAACACGTTTTTATATGTGAGCTTGTACCAACAATTTGAAGAAAATAAAATCTGTTCGTTTTTTTAATGAATTTTTTTAATATCTCATGTAAGGAAAAAATGAAATGCTAGAAAAACACAAATAAACATTTGGAAAATTTTTCATTTTTTAGACGGCAAAAAAAAAAAACTTTATTCTTATATATATATATATATATATATATATATATATATATATATAATATAATATTATATATTATATATATATATATATATATATATATATATTATATATATATATATATATATATATATATATATTATAATATATAATATATATATATATATTATATATTATATATATATATATAATAATATATATATATATATATATATATATATATATATATAGGTTTCAAGCAACCTTGCTCAATTTAAATAAGTACAGTTTCAAAGCAGGATGTCGAAGCAAGGTGATTGAAACTGTTCCAAGATTGTCTTCTTTTTGGAGGGCGGATTTGGATCTAGTAGCTAAAGCCTCCACTGTAAACATTGTCTACGGCCACGCAACTTGTCGACCTGGTTCCGTGTCCTGGCGCGAGTGAAATTTTTTTAGTCTTATTATTGCAAATTTCTCGCAACGAGCAATGTTTTGCGCATGTCGGCGATCCTTGACTTTGGTTGGCTGCTCCTGTAACCCATGAGCACCCCTGAAAAATGCCGTATAGCCCCCAAAGAGGGGGTTCCAACCAACCCCTTCTGTGGAATTTAAATATGTAAGCGAGTTTCAAAGCAGTGGATATGAAGCAGGAGATTTGAAATCTTCCGAGATGCCTTCTTTTTTGGGCAGGCGCATATCCGGACTAGTGGTTAAGAGCCTCCTGTACATTGGTCTAAACAGCGGACGCTGTTGTCGATGGTTCGAGTCCTGGCGCGAGTGAAATTTTTTCGTCTTATTATTGCAAATTTGTTGCAACAAGCATATTTTGCGCATGTCGGCGTTCCTTGGCTTTGGTCGGTTGCTCCTGTACACATGAACACCCTGAAGAATGCCGGTGTAGCCTCCAGCAGGGATTCCACCATCCTTCTGTGGATTAAATAAGTATTGAGTTTCAAAACAGTTGATAACGAAGCAGGAGATTTGAAAACTTTGGGATGCCTTCTTTTTCTGGGGAGTTTGGATCGGAACTAGTAGTAGAGCACTCTACTTGTCTAACGGCGACCGCATTTGTCGATGTTCGAGTCCTGTCACGAAGTGAAATTTTTTTCGTCTTATGATTGCAAAATTTGTAGCAAACAGCATCTGTGCG
>JABUQX010063278.1:7500-17500 GCA_015478945.1 Trachelipus rathkii
GAAGGTCTATTTCGTCCAAGACTTTAGTAGAATCCATGAAAGCCTCGACTCCTGCAGAGTCGATGCTAATGCTACGTATCATCAGCTCGGTAGCTATATATATATATATATATATATATATATATATATATATATATATATATATATATATATATATATATATATATATATATATATATATATATATAAATAATATATATATGTAAATATATATATATATATATATATATAGTATATATATATATATATATATATATATATATATATATATATATATATATATATAAATATATATATATATATATATATATATATATATATATATATATATATATATATATATATATATATATATATATATATATATATATATATATATATATATATATATATATGGGTTTTACACAGAATTGATTTAGATATTGCCTAGTTATTATAGTAATAATATAATTAATTAAAGTTATAGATGAGGGTAATAGCCATTCAGTCTATAAAATCAATTTAAATGTTATTTATTATATATGGTACCTTTAAGGAGGTTGAGATTATTTTTGGAAGTTTAATTATTAAAAAACAATAAGTCTTAGACTAAAAGTATAATTAGTTATAAACTTAAAATAAAAATTATATTTCTTTATTATAACCAATAAGAATTCTTAATAAGTAAACTATATTTTCATTTTTTAAAAAGGTGCGGAACAAAAGAGCGGAAACTTTTTTTGATCCGCACGTGCAAGTCCGCTAATTTCCTGACGACTCCGCACCTCCGCTAGTCCGCACCTATTCTGGTAGTCCGCTCGGAGCGGACTAGCGGACTAGCGGACTAAAGAGCGGAAGTGCCCACCTCTATATATATATATATATATATATATATATATATATACAGAAGGGTATAAAAGGGTAAGGGGGATAAGGGTAACTGTAGGGATTATAGGGGAATTAGTTTATTGAGTGTTGAAGGGAAGATATATGCTGGTATTTTGGTAGAAAGAGTGCGTCGAGTGATTGAGGGACTCGTTGGTGAAGAACAAGTCGCGTTTAGAAGTGATAGGGAATGTGTTTATCAAATTTTCACATTGAAACAAACGATTGAGAAAATGAGAAAAAAGAAGAAAAAATTGTATTTAATTTTTATGGATTTGCAACAGGCGTATGATATGACTAATAGGGAAGTTCTATGGCAGGTGTTAGTGATATCTGATATTGGTGGTAGGGTTCTGAATGGAATCACAAGTATGTATGATGATCGTGAAGCGTCTGTAAGAATAAACGGAGTTGAAAGTGATTGGTTTAATATTATTAATAGCGGAATGAGGCAGGGATGTGTTGTGTCTCCTTAGTTATTAAATTTGTATAAGGATGGGTTTATGAAAGAATTAGAGGTGTGGGTGCCATGACAAGGTGTTAAAATGATATTGAAAAGACAAGAGTGGAGGGTAACCTACCTATTAAATGCAGATGATTTGGTTTCATGCCGCGAATCTGAAGGGAGTTTGAGAGGATTGGTAAAGAGAGTGGATGTTAAGGGACTAAGTATTGAGTGCGCTAGGGTCTTACTTGAGGGTTTGTTGTTAACTGTGTTAATGTAGAGTAGTGAAACTATGGTCTGGAATAAAAGGCAGAGATCTAAAGTACAATGCGTTCAGATGGATAATCTTAAGGGCTTGTTAGGTGTGAGAAGAATTGATAAAATGAGGAATGAACGTATTAGAGAATTGTGTTGGGTGAGAAAGGTGTAAATGAGAGAATAAATGAAAGAACGTTGAGATGGTTCGGTCATGTGGAAAGGATGGCTGATAGTCGGTTGGTTAAGCGGATGTATAGTTTTGAGTGTGCTGGGAAGAAAATGCGGATTAAGTAAGTAAAGGCTTGCCTGGAGGAGAGAAATGTGAATTTGGCAGAGGTGAGAAGAAAGGTGCGTAGTAAAGGGTTTGGTTGTGGCCTACCTAGGCTAAGGAATGAACCCCACATTGACGAGATGCCATAGTGATGGTCCGTCGTGGTCCCGTGAAGCTCTATGGTGTATTTTCTGACTGCGACGAGTTTTCACTAAAAGGTATAAAGGGGGCGGTAAGGCTGGGTTTTCTTTTCGACTTGCGTCATATTCTTCTACTACTTTTCTGTTTCCGGTGCATGTTACGCACCTTACCCCCAGTCTTGGAGGGAGAATTTGGGTGATGATATATATATATATATATATATATATATATATATATATATATATATATATATATATATATATATATATATATATATATATATATATATATTATTATCTTTCTCCAAGCATATATATATATATATATATATATATATATATATATATATATATATATATATATATATATATATATATATATATATATATATATATATATATATATATATATATATATATATATATATATATATATATATATATATATACGGTATATATATGTTTTCTTTTCATTTGTAAATTCTTTTTATCTCATAAACTCTTATTTGAACTTTTTTAGACTCATATATACATAACAAATTACATCTAAACTATATATTTCATGATACACTAAAAGACCCAAACCAGAAACCCACTCATAATATGTTATATTCTTATTCTTTCGTTCAACCAGTGATATCTGCCAGTCTAAAAGACACCCACCTTGACACTGTCATTATATTGTCTCAGGCATCTTTTCATTAATTAAATTATTTCTTCAACGTGGATTATTCCTAGTTCTACCCATGTAGCACTGGAACTTATTTTTCCTTTTATTTCTATATAACGATATGAAACTTACTACCCCATTTCATTTTCTACTCCTTCTTCAGATTCTCGAATCATACTACATCCTGTCAATCCTATTTTCTTCGTAGGTATATAGAAAATGAAATATAATTTCATTACAGAATCACAATTCTCTCACTGTTTACATTTCTATGACACTTTCATTTGCCAAATGTTCCAGCCTTTAACACTTTTTTCATTTCCGAGTTGTGAACTATTTCATTTTATTAACAGTTCTTTTATTGATCACTCTTCTTTCGAGAAATTTATATCGTGCTGTCATGTTTCTTTTCTGTATTTTAAATCCTTATTCTACTTGAATAAGTTCACATCTTTTCACTTCGTTTGCTTTCAAAACAGATGCTGGGAAACATTGCAACAACCCACCGTCTAATTACGATATCTTAGTAGAGAAAATCATCGTTTTAGAACAAAGCTGTTAATTAACTACTACACAATTTTACTTCATAAACTCTTACCACTTATCCAAGTCCAATTCATATTTATATAATTATTTTCCTAATCTACCCTTTTTATTCTCTTTTTTTTTAATCAGTCTCTTTCTGTTTCCTCATATTTCAAACCTTTAACTAAAATAACTTGGGATAATAAGTTGGATTTTGTTAATAGCTCATTATTTCGCCACATCTACTTTGTGTCTTATTTATCATTTTCTTCTAATATATGTAATTCCTTGATTTTAGTTGCTTTATTTATTGCCTTAATTGTAATTCTTAAGCCCTGCTATATAAACTACTCAATACCCTCCCTGCTTCAATTTCAGGTACCATAAGAACATCTCCGATTTTGGTTTCTTCTCCAGAATTTGTTCTTACCAATTTTTCCGCTAGTCTACCCTTAAGTAATACACTACTGCCAATACGAACCACCGCTTTCACAAAGAATCAACCTGACATTCTTACTTTTTCCCCTTCTAGACTTGGATGCTCTCGTGGACATAAGTCTAGAAGACAGCGTGCTTTTACTTCTTCTAGACCTCATTATTCTTCTTCTAACTCTAAATCCTATGGGATTCCAAATAATGGCGTCGTTCACAATCAGTCTTCAACTGTTAATGTACAACAACCATCGACGAGTGTACAACAACAGCTGCTTTCCACTGCTCTCAATTAATTGATCCTATATTCACTATTATATTTACTATACCACTGCCGAAGTTCTTATCTGGAGTTGCAAGGATGGACGACAATTCAGCTTCGGGAAGAATCGAATTTCATGTAATTATCTTTCTTAAAGTGTATCATATTTCTTCCATATTCATTTCGTTCCCACACCCACCACCTTTTATTATATCACCTATATTATCTCCCCCTCCTGCTTTTTTATCCTTACCATTATCTCCACTTTTCAGGCTTGTATCCCTAAAGATGATCATCTATAAGATGAGTCATCCAATAGATGACAGCCTCAACTAATAGCCTGTAGGTAACTATAAGCTATCTTTTACATTAAATGTTGAGTCGCAGACCAACGCTGAGGTCATCAATAAGCTTTGAGGCTACTTCTATAAGTTCAGGCATCAAAATGCTGAAGGCATCTAAAGTTGTAGGGAATCATTAACACTGATTGCATCTCACACACCTTGAGGCACTAACAAACCTGAAGGCATCAAGTCTCATGGCGCACCTCCTAAAAATCTATCCTTCGAGTGTGTGGTGCTGTCTTATCCGTAAGTGTGGTTGTGTGTGGTTGTTGTGTGTGTGTGTGTGGTAGGGTGCTGTGCGTCGTTGTGCCTTTATCCTTGCTTTCTAACACATATTATATTTTTCACTACAACTCAGGCCCTGAAGCTATAATTATACTACTAAGTCCATAATTTGATACAAAGTAAAATGGGTTTAATAGAGATTATAGCGCTATACGTGTGTAAGTGGAAAGGCGTGTGGGTGTGGGAGTGTGATGTGTGTAGTGGTGTGTATGTGAGATGTGAGTGTGTGTTGTGTTGTATTGATGTATCTAAGATTATTAATAGAACTAATAGGCATGAAGTAAATGTTACTAAGAAGAAGAAATTATAATAATATAATATGTTTTAATAAATTGATCGAGTTAAATAAATATTAAGTGAGTGCTGATGGGTGCTGGTGATGTGTTTGCGAAGTGTGTGTACCGTTGTCGAGTGTGTGCTTATGTGCTAAGGTTTGGTGCCAACTAATATTTATATTTTATTTTCTAATAGATATTTTATCTCTGAGAAATTTGCAATGTTAGGATAGGTTAATCACGAAAGTACACCTATAAAAAAATAAATATGTTTATATAATAAATTATACGTTATATGTGTAAGTGAGTGCGTGTGTGTAGGAAGTATGTATGAGTGATAAAGTAGTGTGAATGACTGCGTAGACATGTAGATAGCGATGTGTTTGATGATGTGTTTTAATCTAAAGAAAAAATAAAATAATTTAACACAAAAGATATAAAAAGAGAGACACTGAAAGCACACCATAGGAGCACGGGACAAAGAAGGAAGAGGAGACAGAAGAAAAATATAAAGACACATGCAGAGACCGAGACACGACACAGAGACGAGAGGTAGGGGACAGAAAAATAATGTCACACGAAAAAAACCTAAAAATTTAGTTTCGAGAAAGAGACACGCGGAGCGGCGGGGATCGCAGGAGTTCGGTATCAGTTCAATACACAGAGAGATGGGTGTTGGCTGACCTTTGCGGCGTGGTAAAAAGTGCACTACACAATGCAGAGACACACATTGAATGATATATAGCTATTAATAGAAAAACGTAAATATATATATAAAACTTATTTGCCTTCATATTGATTTTCAATTCAATAAATTATAATATTTTAAAAAGAAATATAGATATACACTTAGTAAAAAATAAAACATCTTCAAAATACAAATATGTTATATTGTTTGCATCTCTTTTTCAATTAATAAAAAAACACCAAGAGTTTAATAGCAAAATGCTTACTATATTTCTATATATATGAGTTATTAGCAATAAAATGAATAAACAACTAGGACCATTTCATATTCCTTTTAGTTCTCTACAAAATTATTCATAATAAAGTATTATCAAAGTTATACTCTTTTTCCAAAAAAGTCTGAATCAAAATAATTCTCTGATCCATCTAATCTCTATTACGTAGCATTCATTATTATAGAAGAAACAAAGAATGAATTACCCCTGATCTCTCCCCAAAGATCACAAGTAAGAAAATACATATAATCTTATTACCGGTGCATTTCTAAGTATCTTTTACTCCTTTTTTTTGTATCTCATGTTCTATGTTCAGTGAATAATAATATATATAAATATTATTATAATATATCTAGATTGATGTTCATTGATCTATTATTTTCGGGGGAGATAAATATCCCTTTTTGACACTATGGTATTTAAGGATTGAATATGCCCCTGTTCTTTCATCATAATAATGCTTTATTCCTATTCTATTGTTTGTCCTTAGAACTATTATGACCAAAACAGAAGTTATTTTTTGTCAAAAAAAGCACACACATTTATTTAATAAACTAGATAAAAAAAAATTACATATTGATAATAAAAAATTTTGAAATCCTTGTGGTATATCTGTTATTGTGACATTAAAATCTATTGCTCATCGGGTTACGAAATAGATTTATCCTTAAAATCAGACTCTATAAATTTGTTATTTTTATACAATGTATGCATCATTTCGACACATACAGTTTTATGGATCTATTCATGAAAAGTAATAGCGTGAGAGAGTTGTTGTTTTTCTACACAGTATTAAGGAATATATTAGTGTGCAAATTGTAATCATATATATAAGGGATCATAAGTATCGCTTAGGAGTGATATATATATAACTTAACCCGAAACACCCGCAATTATTATACTACCAAGGGGATTGCATAAAAATTTATAGGTTAATTATACGAACTTGATTTCTACATAAATATACATGTTTAATATTGATATATTGAAAGCTTGTCGCAATGATTAATCTTTATACTTAATAAAAAATTCTTTAGTATCAAAATGTTTTTCTACAAAAGACAGGGCAGATCAATATTCTCATCTATGGAACACTAACAACGTTGTGCATATAGTCTTCCGCATGTTAGATCGGGGTTGCTTATTGCGTTCGGCTGGCCTTACCGGATTTACGACTTTATCTTCGGCCTTTAAGGTACGTAAATATCACGGTATTGTTTTTAATAATTGAATCTTTCATTTAATTAACTTTTAGTATGCATCAGTTATTATTTATTTTAAAGATTAAATTGAATGTACAATATATTAATATTTTTAAATCTATATGATAGGCAACTTTGTTTTTACTTTCCTATTTTAAACTGTTTCAAATGCTGCTAATCCTTTTATTTTTTTTTAAGGGAAGTTTTATAGAATTACTTTTTGAATTTTTAATTTTTTAGTTATATTTTTCTTGCACAAATCAGATAATATCAAATGTCATCTGTGCGTACTTATTAAAACATTCAAGATATATATAATATTTATTATATACTCATTAATTCTGTTTATATAGAGACTGTGTACAGTTTGAGTGAAGCGTGTGTGGTGTGTGTGTGTGTGTGGTGTGTGTTGTTTGTGTGTGTGTGTGTGTAATATTCTGTCTGGATTAGCGATGAAGAAAAACAAAAATTCCAAATTGTGTTGTGTGTAAGTAATATCCTGTGTGTGATTGGATAAAAGATTAAAATTACAAGATAAGAGAGAAAAATAAAGAAATAATAGTGTATTGAAATGTAGTCAGATTGTAATATCGTAAGTGTAACTCATTGTGATACATGTAAGTGCGTAAATTTCAGCTGAATGGTTGCTTTTGTAACGTATTCTATACGTGACATGTGTGCATTAAAATAGTGTAAGTGTGTGTGGTGGTTGTGCGGTGTAATTGTTGTGTTCTCAAATAATTAATACAGATAGGTCCAGTGAGAATAAAATAACACTAAGTAAATAGGCCATAAAATAAAAATAAAACACATTGTACAAAGGTAATATCCAAAGATAATGTAAGTGTTGTTACAATAAATAAAAAAATAATAAAAATAAATAAAAAGTATTAAAACAAAATAAAAAACATAATGTTAATAATATAATTGAGTTTTATTGAAGAGACAGGTTCACAGCAGAAAGAGTATGGAATAACAGTAAATGTTTTCAAAAAGTTTTAAGAGCACAGTATATATTCATTGATAAGTTATCTTAAAGCAGTAAAAACATGAGTTAATTAGCCAGTATACGCAAGCAGTATTTTATAGGTGTATTATTCATATTATATTTTTTAAAAACCCGAAAAATTTAAGGGTCACCAACTGCTAACTTGTTATTTTACTCTGTATTTTATCTTGCTTTTATTTATGTAATGTTATGTAACTAATCCATATGGTGTTCGGAAATATCGTATAAATTACATATAATTTTTTTTTACAGAGTAAAACTGAGTTTATATATGCATAATACATTAGTTATATTATTCAGTATATATGCAGTTATAAACTATGAAAGTTCATACTTATAATCCCCCTATTGGTTCGTTAGTTATACTACCTCTATGATTTTTTACTGATTATCGCTTTATAGGTTATGTATGTTAATTTTTGTTTAATAAAATTATTTTCGTATAAATAGTATCAGATCTTAATTACAATGTTTTTATGTTTTTGAACCAAAAAAGTGGATATATTGTATTTGTTTGATAATCTATTGTTTTAAAAAAATTTATAAATAAATTAATATAGCTATTCCAGTAAATAACTATTAATGAACAGAACTGCAATTATGCCAAAACTATATTCTTTAGTTATCATTATAATAGGTCTGTAATGGAGTTTACAGCTTTTTAGCAATTTGACTGTGATTTTTCATATAAAAAATGTTTATTTATTGAAATAAAAATGAATGACTCATAAGTAATTACTACAAACACTTGAACAAAATCCATCAAATATTGCAACACTAATACCTGCTGATTTATTCAGCTTCTCCCTCACTATTACCTCTTCCCATCTCTGATCTGTGGGCTCTAGGGTTTTCTTCACTCTTGGATAGTCGTGGTCCTCCATCCTAAGCGTTGGAGAGTATCATGTTCCTTGCTGTTATCCTTGTTCTGGCAGACTACATAACATATTGGTTTAATACATTAATATATATCTTCTGAAATCTGGTTTAACGAAGGTGAATTTTCCTTCTGAATTTTATAATGGCAACAAATATAGGATGTAATCTATTAATAATATTAAGCTTGTTTAGTTATCTATATAGTATATTACTTTCAATACTAAAGATATATAATTTTTTTTTTTTTGTTCTATATTCTTAAGAAAGAATTCGCGTCTATATAGTTAGGAAGAGAGAGTCATTACATATTTATCTCTACTTTAATATATTCTAAAATAAAAGTTAATGTCTAACAAAGCCTAATTCTAATTGGCATTCCTCTGTGTGTATATATCTAAATAGGTTGTATCCTTCGTCAACATAAAATTGGCGAGAGTATTCTTCTCATAATTGCATCCCTATGGAAATATAGACTATATAGGATGTAGTTTTTGTGATTTTGTATTCTAGTGTATATATAAATGTATTATCAGTAGTGTTATCAAACTTTGTGACGGTGCGTGAATATGTTCAGTATGTTGTTGATATAGTGATGATGAATCCAAGTCGCTGTGTTAGTGTGTGGTGTAGGTGTATGTGGTGTTGTGTGGTGATTCGGTGTGGTGTATATTGATCTCAGTGTAGTGTTTAGCTGTTGTGTGTGTGTGTGTGTGTGTGTGTGTGTGTGTGTGTGTTGTGTGTGTGCTCGTAGTGCGAGATACAATACTATGTGATAGTTGGGGGGAGTATAAGTAATAATAGAGTAGCTCACCCCCATACTTGCTTTTTATCACTCAGCTCTAGGGTATTATAGGTAGGTGGTTGACTGTTTTGATTATGAAATTGGGATTTTTATAGATACACTAAGGATGGGCTCATACGTGTATATTTTGCCCCTATATCGGGTATTTTTATTTTATATATTATTTTTTTGTATATTATATATTTTTATTGTATATTATTTTTTTATCATATTATATATAATAAAACTGGTATTAATTATTAATTAATCTATATTATTACTATTTGAATACTCTAACTAATATATTATACTCACATTAGTCACTATATAAAGAAAAAAGGCGGTAGAGATACTTATAGGTCAAAACACACATACCTATAGAACCTACTTTCTATT
>JABUQX010063278.1:22500-32187 GCA_015478945.1 Trachelipus rathkii
TGAAAAAAATTTAAAAAAAATTTTTAAAAAAATTATTAATTACACCATTGCTTTTCCCAACAAGATAATAGCTTCAGGCTCCTTCCTCCTTCTCCATTCCCCCTCCCTCTCCCTCTTTCTTTCCACCTCATTTCTTCCACTCCCATCCTAAAACCTTCCTCTCTCCCCCTCTCCCTTCCCCTTTCCATCTCTTCCTCTTCTTCTTCCCTACACGCGCGCCCTCATCTCCTTTCTCCTCCTCCCGCCCTCTCTCTGTCTTCCTCTTCCCTTCCTTTTCCTCTCCCTTCTCCCTTTTCCCCTTCCTCTCTCCTCTATTCGCTCTCCACCCTTCCCTCTATCTCTTTCCTTCCCTCCACTTCCTCCTCTCTCTTCCCCTTCTTCCCCTTCCCTCCCTCTCTCTCCTCCTCCCTTCCCCCCCCTCTCCCTTCCTCTCCCTCCCTCTCTTTCCCCTTTCCTCTCCTCTTCTCTCCCCCTCCTTTTATCTCTCCTATTTCCCTCTCCCCTCCCTCTCTTCCTCCTCCTCCCCTCTCTCCTCTCTCCCTCCCCCTCCCTCGCACCTCCTCACCCCTCCTCCCCGCTCCCCCTTCAATCCGTTCCCCCTCTCCTCCCATTCCTGATTTCTCTCCCTTTTCCTTCCTTCCTCCCTCTCCTTTCCTTTTCTCCCCTTCTCCTCCACCAAGAGTTAATTTTCCCTCGTTTCCTCTCTTTCCTCGCCATCCTGATTTTTTTTTTTTTTTTTTTTTGTTTTTTATAAATATTTAATTTTTTTTTTAATTTTTTTTATTATATAATTTTTTGTTTTTTTTTTTTTTTTTATATTAAATTTTTTTTTTTTTTTTTTTTTTATTTTTCTGTTTTTTTTTTTTGTTTTTTTTTTTTATTTTTTTTTTTTTTATAATTTTTTTTTTTTTTTTTTTTTTTTTTTTTTTTGTTTTTTATGTTTTTTTTTTTTATTTTTTTTTTTTTTTTTTATTTCTATAAAGATTTTTTTTTTTATAAAAATTTAATTTTATTTTATATAATTTTATAAAATAATTTTAAAATGTTTTTTATTTTTTTCTTATTAACAATTTTTTAAAAATAAAAAAAATAAAAAAAAAAAAGGTATTTAATTATTATTTTTCTTGTTTAAAATTTTAAAAAAAAAAAAAAAAATAAATAATTAAAAATTATTAAAAAATATAAAAAAATAAAAAATTTCATTTTAAATAAAAATAAATAAAAACCATATTTATAATTTTAAATTTTTAAGAATAAAACATTTCAAATTAAATATTAAAAAACCACCTAATCTACTTTACAACAAGCTTTTTAAAAAGTTTAATTTTTGGTCCTAAAACCCAAAACCAGAATATTATTTAAGTTAGTTAGCAAAATCAAATGTTAAAATCACAATATATTATATATATATATTATAGATTTATATATATATATATATATATTAATAAAAATTATAAATATTTCTAATATATATATATATATAATCTATCATACTATATTTATATATTAAATAATAATATAATAATGAAAAACCATTTTTTTTTTTTTTTTTTTTTTTTTTGTTTTATTTTTTTTTTTTTTTTTTTTTTTTTTTTTTTTTTTTTTTTTTTTTTTTTTTTTTTTTTTTTTTTTTTCTGTTATCAGCCTATACCTTCCTGCTTGTCGACAAGCTTGTAATGTTTTTTGAATCTTTAACATATAAGCTCCTGAGTCCTATTAATATTAGATATTATTAAATTATCTATATATAGGCATCTATTATGTTATATAGGTTTTAAATATTAACTATTTTTATTAATATATTATATATATATTATTATAGATTATAATAGATTATACTATGATATTTTAAATCAAATAACGCGAAAAATACACTCTCATATATTCTTTTCACACTAAAAATTAATTA
Organism: Trachelipus rathkii; assembly: GCA_015478945.1. Taxonomy (NCBI): domain Eukaryota; kingdom Metazoa; phylum Arthropoda; class Malacostraca; order Isopoda; family Trachelipodidae; genus Trachelipus; species Trachelipus rathkii. The sequence continues at coordinate 24,410 of JABUQX010063278.1, forward strand.
AATTAAGTTATTAGGAGAAGACGAAAATTTTTTTTCCTTTTTCCCATCAATGAAAAACAAACTGGCCGAAATAAAAGTTGAAATCATATAAATCTAATCCACAAATCTCTACTGAGAGAGGGAGGCCGTTAGCCCGCCGCAACCAGCAGAGCCATCCCACCCGGGGCCCCCACATAAATGCTAAAGGAAAAAATAAAAAAAGACTAAGTTCCTAAAAGACTTGTCATCAGCCAAATCGACTCATTTGCTCTCTCCTCTCCTCTCCTCTCCGTCGGTGGGCGAGGTAAGGCCTGAATCGTTTCCATTCGGCCCCGAGATATTGAATCTAATTTTTTTATTATTATTTTGTTATTTAAACAAAAATTTTTTTTTTAAATTATTTTAAAAAAAAAATTTTTTTTAATTAATATCTTTTTAAATTAAATTGCCGACGCGTCCGGTGGAGCACAAGAAAACATCCGTGTGACCGGGTCAACACACAGGTTGTGACGTCACAACCATACAGTGTGTGACGTCCACACGACATGCGCCGAGCGAGCCTAGGCACCAACGGGCCGCTCGCACGCGCGGGGGGGCACGGAGATTTTAGCCAAACGCGGGCCCCACGCGGTCCCCCCCCCAAGGGGGACACCGTGTGGAAAATGTGCTCTCGGTGGAAACCCACCAGGAAAAAACACTCATTTAAATAAGAAACTGGCTACTTTTTAAAATTTAAAATTATTATTTTTTTAAATTAATTTTTTAAAATAAAAAAAATTTTAAATCCACTTTACTCCGCAAGTTACTTTAGAAAAGAGCATATATAATACATAAAATGTACGCTTTATTTTAAATAATACTAAAAACATTTTTTTACTAAATGAATAACACGGAATCGTAACAGAGAAACGGTGGTCATACCGTGAAAAAAGTAAATTAAGCCAACGCTCGTTTTAAAGGTAAGTTACTCAGGAACAAGTATGTAGTAAAAAAGCTCACTCCTCCTTCATGGATAAATAATACCGCCCTCATTTTTAGTAAATTAAGCGGAAGGGAGCGGCCGGTGGTGCCCACGATAAGGGTGGTAATACCCGCCCAATTGTGCCGGGCTTACGGCGCCCGGTCACTATGGGTTTATAGCTAGCTCGTTTTGTTGTTTTGTTGTTTTGGTTGTGTTGTTTGCAACTAACCACAATTACATATGAAAAATATAGCGTTGTCCCCCGGGGGTACCCCACCCCACAGGGTTAATAACGGGGCGCTTACATACATGAAAAATTTTTTATACAATACAACCCGAAAGGATAGCCCCTGGCGCGCAGCCCCGCGGCACGGAACCCGCGGCCCGCCCTCCCCCTCGCGCCCTCGCCCACCCCCCCCGCCTCTGCCCATCCCCCCCCCCCCCCGCGGGCCCGCAGGGGGGCCCCCCTCCCCCCCCCCCGAATAAAAAACCACCTCCACCTTTACCGGAAAGACGCTAGGTCAAGGAGGGCACGGGTACCCCCCGAATTATGGAGGGGATATGTTTTTCTTTCATTTACTAATTCTAACTACTATTATATATATTATTATATCTATATATTTATATAATTAATATATAATAATTATATTATATTATATATTTATTTAATTATATAAATTATTACTTTTTGTATTATTATTATATTATTATTATTTTATTATATATAATTATATATATTATATATATTATATATTATATAGTATATATTATTATTATATCTTATTAATATATATTATAATATATATATTATTATATATATATATATATTTATATTGTTATAATAAGTAGTATATTAAATAAGGGCCATAAACATTCCATCCTTTTTGAACTTGGTGTATACGAAAACTGGATAAACCTTGAGGTTAAAAACTCAAAAAAAAAAAAAAATAAATAAAAACTCGGCTGGGCTGGTTCTCTCTTCATGCTCATCAATGCCTTTCCGACAGGGGGACCCGGGCTTCCCTCCCCCCCTTCCTTATTTCTCTTCCCCTTTCCTCCCTCTCTTCCTTCTCTTTCGCCTTGCTCAAAAATCCAACCAGACAACCTTCATTTCTCCTACATTTTCGGCTGATGCCGGGTCGTGTGAAAAATTCTATTTTAAATCACCACACAAAACCCCGAATAACCTCTTTTCACCCAACCCTTTTCTCTTTTTACTTGATCTAACCTCTCCTTTCTGTTTGCCCTTTTCTTTCAGCCCCCTAAAAAACCTTTTCCTCCTAGGCAGAAAAAATTTCAAACACTTTTTTTTTTCCTGTTCGCAAACCTCATACTTGAATAGGGTTAATTTTTTTTCGTTTTTTCTGGCTGTATAAAACTTGGTCTTTAAATAAAGATTGAAATTTTGAAACTGGCTGTTTTTAAAAAAAAAAAAAAAAAAAAAAAAAAAAATTAAAAAAAAAAAAAAAAAAAAAAAAAAAAAATAAAACAACCTTTTGAATTTTAAAAAAAAAAACCGAAAGACAGAAAATTAAAAAAAAAAAAAATAAAAAATAAAACATCCGAACTTGGGGGGGCACGCCACCATCCGGAATATTTTGGAAGAAGCTATTCCCTGCTCTTATGTTCTTTCCACTCCACCTTCCATTCGCCCTCTCTCTCCTCTTCCCCCTCTCTCTCTCCTTCTCCTCTCCCTCCCACTTTCTCTCCCTCCTATTATCACCCCTGTCTCTCCTTACCTCTCTTCTCTCTCCCTCTCCCTTCCTTCCTCTCTCTCTCTCCCTCTCTCCCCTCCACCGCCCTCTCTCACTCTCCTCCTCTCCCACGTCTCTCCTCCCCTCACCCTCTACTACCACATCTCTCCCGGCCAACCCCCCTCGCTCTCCCCTCTCCTCCTTCTCTCTCCTCCCACCCTCTATCCACGCCTATCACCCGCCCCGCTCCTCTCGAGCTCCCCCTCCGCCTTATCTGCTCTTGATCAGGACTCCATTCCCTGCAACATTGATCTGCATGGCCATCTTCTTCTCCCTCCACCATCTCCTCTTACTACTCCTCATCCTCTATCCCCCTTCCCCCTGCCGTAGTTTCATCCGTTTTGTGTGCCGTTGGCTCTCTCTTCTCTTCTTTGTTCTAGTTTTCTGCCTACCTGTGCTCGTTCTTCGTGGTGTGCCGCGGTTGGCTGGCTTGTCGGTGGCTGCTTTTGGTGTGCTGTCTTTGTTCTCTAGCTCGCTCTTCGCTGTCTTGTTTCCGTGTGCGCTTTTGGGTCTCCGTTTCCTGTGCTTTCGTGCTTCGTCGTTCGTTTTCGTCTGGGTCATACCAGCCAAAATCTCCTGCGCTTCTCTTTCTTTTTTTCAGTTTTTTCTTTGTTTTCCTTTCCGGTGTTCTTGTAGCTTTCTTCCTGTTTCTCTTTCAGTGCTCTCTTTCTCTTTCTCGTATGTGTCGTTGTTGTCTCGCCTCTTCTCTCGTTTTCTTTCTCTGCTCTTGTGCTCTGTGTTGCGTCCGTCGGGTGTGTTCCGCTCGTCTCCCGTTTCTCGTGTGGGTCGTCTCTTTCCGTTATCTTTGTTTCCATTTCGTTTGTTATCGTGTTTGCCTCCCCTCCGTATGTCCCTGCCTGTCGGTTTCTTTCCTTCCCTCCTGCCTGCTCCTCTCACTTTTGGTCTCATTCTTTTCTACGTTTTTGTCTGTCCTTTCTTGTCTGGCTTTGTTCTTGTTCGTTCGTGCGTCCTGTTTTCGGCTGGCTTGCGTTGCTTTGATCGTGTCTCCTCTGTTGCGACTTCCCCTCCTCCCCCCCTCCCATTCTCCCCCTCTGCCCCTCACCCTCCCCCCGCTTCTCTCCCCACCCGCTCCCCATCCCATCCTCCGCCTCTCCATCCCTCCACTCCTATCCCCCGCCTCCTTCCCTCACTCTCCTCATCCGCCCCTCATCATACTCCCCTCCCTGGCCCATCCTCTCCCCTCCCTCTATTTCTCATCTCCTTCCACTCCTTATTTTCCACGTTTCCTGTAAATCAAACCACCCACCTCCTCCTTCCCACCCCCCTCCTCCTCCTCCTCTCCCCCTTCACTCCTATCTACCCTCCCGCATCCCTTTCCCTGATCCCCGCCCTCTTCTCTGGTCCCCTCGTCCCCTCTCCCTCACCTTCTTCACTCTCCCGCCATCCGCCGCCCTCCAGCCGCTCCTCCACTCACCCTCGTCACCTCTTATTCAACCCACACCCTCCTCTCAATACCCTCTCTCCCTCATCCCCTCCATCCCACCCCTCTCCTCTCCCTCTCACTCGCCGCTTTTCACGCCCCTCTCCCCACCTCCCCTCCTCCTCCCCCCCATCTCTCTCTGCCCCCCATCCCTCCCTCTCGTCCTGAACCGTCTCTCTCCCCCCACGTGCTCCGTCCTCCGCCCTCTCACCTCGCCACTCCTCCTCCTTCCACCCCACCCTCCTACCTCCTCTGCCCCCCCCTCCACTCTCTCTCTCCTCTCCCCCCCCCCTCCCTCCCCCTCCCACTCTCCCTCCCTCCTCCAGTCCCGTCCTCTCATCCCCATCAATCCATCTCGTCCTCCCCACGCATCTCTCACCCCCCCCACTTTCCGCTCCCATCACATCCCTACCCATCCATCCTCAGCCCTGCCCCCCTCCTCGACCCCCTCCTCTCCTCTCACCACAATTACCTTTACCTATTTCCCCGAAGGTCTTCTCTATATTCCCGAACCACTCCTCATCAAACAGCTGAATCCTTCTCCGAACAACTCTCTCTTCTCTACCCTCTCTCCCCCTCCCCCCTCCCTACCTCCCCCCTCCTCTACCCTCTCCCCATCCTCCTTCATCTCCTCCCATCCGTTCTTCACCACCGTCCCCCCCCCCTCTCACCTCCCCCCCACCCCCCCCCTCCTCCTTCCCCCTCCAATCGCCCCTCCCTCCCTCATGCACCCCTCTGTTCCGCTATCCTCTCCTCTCCCTTCACCTCCTCTTCGTTCACTCCGCCCCCCCCTCCCCCTTCCTCTCTCCCTCCCCATCTCTCTCTCTCTCTCCCCTCTAACCTCTCCCCCTCCCCTTCTCCCTCATCTCCCTCAATCCCTCACCCACGTCATCCCTCTCCGCGCCCCTCATCCATCTCTCTATCCCAAGTCCCCCATCTCTTACTTACCTCTCGTCTTCCACCACCCTCCTCCCTCTCCCCTCCTCTCTCTCCTCTCCCCCTCCCCTCTCTCCATCCCCCTCTCCTCCCCTTCCTCCTCTCCTCCCTCTCTCCTTCTCCTCCCCTTTAGCCCCCTCTCTTCCTCTATCTCTCCGCCCCCCCGCCCCCTCCCCCTTCCCATCTCTCGCTCTCTCCCCTCCCTCCCTCCTCTCCCTCCCCTCCTCTACGCATATCCTCATTCTCCTCCCATTCGCACTCTCCATTCCCTCTCCCTCCTCTCTCTAACGCCCCCATCTCCTCTCTCCTCCCCCCCTCTGCCTCTCACGTTCTTCTCCTCCCACTCCTCACCAATCTCCCCTCCCCTTCCCTCCTCCCCCTCCACCACTCTCTCCCCTCCGATCTTCTCGCTACTCCATCGACTCCTCCCTCTCCCTCCTCCTCTACCTTCGGCCCTCTCCCTCTCTCCCTTTCCCCCCTCTCTCCCCCCCTTCTTCGCCCCACTCATCCTCCCCACACGCCACTTCTCTCCCCCCCATCCCCCCATCTCCCATCACTCCATCTCCTCACGGTCTCCTCCCTCATCCTTCCTCCTCTCCTCCCCTCCTTTACCCTCCTTCCTCTTCTCCCCTCGGCCTCATCTCCACTCGCTCTTCCACTTCTCCTCCCTCTTCCCTGTCATCTCCCCCCCTTCTCCTCCTCTCTCCTCTCTAGGCCTCGGCTCTCTCTCTCTCTTCCTTCTCCCTCCCATCCCTCTCTCACTCTCTCCATTAGTAAATCAAACCACGCCCCCCCTCTCCCTCCCCTCCCTCCCTCTCCCCTTTCCGTCCCTCCTCTCTTCCTCTACTCCTCTTTTATCTTCTCCCCTCCCCCTCTCTACACTCACCTCCTTCCTCTTACTATCTCTTTTACGCTCTCTCTCCTCCCTCTTCCTCTCCACTCCCTCCCCCCTCCTCTGCTACTCTCTCACCCTCCCCTCTCTCCCTTCCTCCCTCCTTCTCTCTTCTCCCACTCTTCCTCCTCTCACTCCGCCATCCCTCTTCCCTCTCTCCTCCCCCCCCCCCCCCCCTCTCCCTGGTCCTCCCACTGCTCTTCTCATCCTCTCCCCCTGCCTCTCTCCCTCCATCGTCATCTTTCCTCCTCTCTCTTCTCTCCTCTCGACCAGTCCTCCCTCCGCTTAAGATCGTGCTTTTTCACCCCCTCCCTCCTCCTCCTCCCTTCGCTCCCTCCATGCTCCCCTTCCACTCATCCCCTCCCCCCCCCTCCCCTCCAACCTCCCCTCCCCTCCCCCCTCTCCTCCCCTCACCTCCCCTCACCTCCTCTCTCACTCTCCTTCCCACCTCTTGCACATCTCCCTCCCCTCCCCCCACCCCTCCTCCCCCTCTCCCTCTCTCTCCTCTCCTTCCTCCCCCCTCCCCCCCCACCTCCTCCTTCCTCCCCTCCCCTCCCCTACCCCTCCCTCCATTCTCCCTCTCCCCTCCTCCCCTCCCCCTCCCATCCTCCTCCCCTCCCACTCTCCCCCACCTCGATCCTCACCCCTCGCTCGAACCTCTCCCTCCCCCTTGCCCCTCCTCTCCCCCTCCCTCCCTCTCTCTCTCTCCCCCCCCCGCTCTCCCCCTCCTCCTCACCCCCTCTTCTCACTCACTCTCCTCCCCTCCTCCCCCCTCACCTCATCCCCCCTCCCCAAAACCCCCTCTCCCGCCGCCTCCCCCCTCCCTCCCCGCCCCACTTCTCCCCCACCTCCCTTTCCCTTTCCTTTTCCTTCCATCCTCCGCTCCTCCTCCCCTCCCCTTCCTCCTCTCCTCTCGCCCACCGCCTCTGCCTCATCTCCCCTCCCCTTATCTCTATCCCTCCCGTTAACCCCCTCCTTCCCGCTCTCCCCCCCCACCGCTCTCTCTCCTCTCTCTCCTCCTCCCGCCCCCCTCGTCTACCTCTCTCTCCCTCTCCTCCCTATCCCTTCCCCTCTCTCTCCCCCCCGTCTCTCCTCTCCCTCTTCTCCCGCCTCCTCTTCCCTACCCACTACTCACTCCCTCTCCCTCCTTCATCTCCCCACTCTCCACGCCTCCCACTCCTCCACACCCCTCTCCCCCCCACCCCCCCCTCCCCCTCTCAGATACACAATCTCCCTCCTGCTCTTCTCCTCTCTCTCATCCTGCCGTCGCCTCTCATCCACTCTCTCCTTATGCCTCTCCCGCTCTCCTCCCCTCCCTCCTCCTCTACTCTACCCTCTCTTCTCCCTCCCTTCCCTCGCCTCCTTCATTCCCCCTCCCTCACACTCCCCTCCACCCTCGCCGCCGGCCTCCTCCTTCCCCTCTCTTCTCCCTCCCCCAGACGTAAAACTCTCCTCCTCCCCTCCCTGCTCACTCCATCCCCTCCCCTCTCTCTTCTCACTCCTCATCTTTCTCCGCTCCTCCACTCCTCCCCCCTCTGCCTCCCCCCCTACACCTTCCTCTGCTCCATCCCTCTCCCCCCACCCTCTCTCCCTCCTCCCTTCTACCTCCCACCCTCCTCCACCCTGCCCCCTCCCCCACGTCGCCCCCCTCCTCCTCCCCCGCTCATCTCCGCCCCCTCTCTCCCCCGCCTCTCTCTCCGTCTCCTCTACCTCCTCTCTCCCATCCCCCCATCCTCCTCCTAGCCCTCCCCCCTCCCTCCTTCACTCCTCTCCCCCCTCCCCCTCTCTCTCCCCTTCCCTGCCTCCCCTCCATCC
>JABUQX010063279.1:5000-22928 GCA_015478945.1 Trachelipus rathkii
AGGAGAGCGTAAACGTACCCTTATGATAAGGGTAGGGAGAAAAGGGGAACTGTAGAAATAATAGGGGAATTCTAGTTTATGGAGTGTTGTAGGGAAGGTATATGCTGCTATTTTGGTCGAAAGATTCGTCGAAATGACTTAGGAATGATCGGTGAAGAACAAGGTGGCGTTTAGGAAGTGGTAGATGGATGTGTGGAATCAAATCTTTACATTGAACAAAATGAGGGAGAAGAAGAATAAATTATAAATTTAGGTTTATGATTTTACAACAGCGCGTATGAATAGAGTTAATAGGAAGCTTTATTGCAGGTATTAGTGATATATGTGTTGGTGCGTAGGCTTCTGAATGGAATCAAAAGTATGTATGACGAAATTGAGTGAAGCGTGTGTAGAATAAATGGGTGTCAATGTGATTGGTTTAGGATTAATAGTGGATTGAGGAAGACAGGGTTGTGTTATGTCTCCTTGGTATTCATTTGTATTGGATGGGGTTATGAAAGATTCGAGGTGGGGATGGCAGAAAATGGTGTTAGAATGATGGAGAAATGGAGATGAATGGAGGGTGCCCTACCGTATTATGTGCGGATGATTGTGTTCTGTGTGGCGACCTGAAGAGAGTTTGAGAGGATGGTAGAGAGATTTGGCAGGGTAGTATATAAAAGGAGGGGTTTGAAAGTAAACGGAGATAAGAGTAAAGGTTATGGTTGTAGTGAGGACAGTCCTCAATGGAAGTTATGTTTAGATGGTGAGCAGGTGGAGCAAGTGTCTGAGTTTAAATATTTAGGGTATTGTGGATGAGAATGGAACGGACGATGCAGAGTGTAGTACAAAGTTGTGAATGGAAGGAAGGTTGCTGGTGCAATTAATCGTTGGTGAATGTAAAGGGACTGAAAGTCTTGAGTGCGCTTGAGTCTTACATGAGGTTATGTTGTTACCTGTGGTTATCTGTATGGAAAGTGAGACTATATGGTCGAATAAGAATATAGATGCTAAAGTTCGTGTGTTCAGATGGATCAAGTCTAGGGCATGCTAGTGTAAGAAGAATTAATAAATGAGGAATGAACTTAAGGAGTTGTTGGGTGTGAAGAAAGGGGTAAATGAGAGAATAAATGAAGTATGTTGAGATTGTTTGGTCATGTGAAAGGATGAAACGATAGTCGGTTGGTTAAGCGATGTTCAATTGTGGAGAGTGTGTTGGGAACGAAACGGCTGGGAGACCGAAGAGAAAGTGGATTGAGTCGGTGTAACGAAATGTCTGAAGGAGAGAAATGTGAGTTTGGCGAAGGGGGAATAAAGGTGGCATGATAGGAGGGAATGGGGGGGTTTTGTATGGGGGCATGGTTGTGGCCCACCTGGGCCAAGGGATGCCTTACATTGACGATTTTACCATAGTAGGGTCCGTCGCGGTCCCATGAAACTCTAGGGTGGATTTTCTGTCTGTGACGAGTTTTCACTAATTAATGGTACAGAGGGGGCGGTGAGGGGCTTTGCTTTCTTTTCGACATTTGTCTATAACTCTCCTAACTGTTTTTTCTTTTCCGACGCTTGAAGCGCTCCTTACTCCCAATCTTGGGGAAAAAAGGTGGATAAAGAAAGAATTATTATCATCATCATCATCATCCACTTTTTTTCCCCCAAGACTGGGGTAAGGCGCGTGACTGCCCACCGGAAACAAAGTAAAGTAGAAGAATATGAGTAAGTCGAAAAGAAAGGCCAGCCTTCCCGCCCCCTCTATACCTATTAGTGAGACTCGTCGCAAGTCAGAAAAATCCACCTAGAGCTTCACGGACCGCGACAGACCCTCACTATGGCATATTGTCAAGTGTAGGGTTCATCCCCTGGCCCAGGTGGGCCACAACCATACATACCCCCCCCCCCCTCACAAAACCCTGCCATTCACTCTTATTATGCACCTTTATTCTCGCCTCTGTCAAACTCATTTCTCTCCTTCAGACATTCCTTTATTGACTCAATCCACCCTTTCTTCGGTCTCCCAGCCGGTCGATACCCAACACATTCACCACTATAAATCCGCTTAACCAACCGACTATCATTCATCCTTTCCACATGACCAAACCATCTCAACGTACTTTCATTTATTCTCTCATTTACCCCTTTCTTCACACCACATAACTCTCTAATACGTTCATTCCTCATTTTATTAATTCTTTTCACACCTAACACGCCCCTAAGATTGTCCATCTGAACACATTGAACTTTAGATCTATACCTCTTATTCCAGACCATAGTCTCATTATTATTATTATTATTATTATTATTATTATATTATTATTATTATTATTATTATTATTATTATTATTATTATTATTATTATTATTATTATTATTATTATTATTAGTAGTAGTAGTAGTAGTAGTAGTAGTAGTAGTAGTAGTAGTAGTAGTAGTAGTAGTAGTAGTAATACTGAAGAGGTGATAGTGAATGTGTGTGGGTTTGATGGTGTAAAAGGAAATAGGTAGAGTGAGAAAGTTGAAGTATGGTAAATCTGCTGGTATAGATGGAATTATTAGTGAATTGAACAAGAATGGATGTGAGATTGTGATTGACTGGATTTGGAAGTTGTGGTCAAAGCGTTTATTGAGGGTATAGTTCCGAAGGATTTTAGGAGAGCTGTAATAATACCCTTATATAAGGGTAAGGGGGATATAGGGAACTGTAGGAACTAAAGGAGAATTAGTTTATCGAATGTTGTAGGGAAGATATATGCTTGTATTTTGGTTGAAAAGAGTACGTCGAGGGACTGATTGGCGAAGAACAAGGTGCACTTATATGTGGTAGAGAATGTGTAGATCAAATTTTCACATTAAGACAAATGATTGAGAAAATGAGAGAAGAAGAATAAACTGTATTTAGGTGTTTTGGACTTTCCACAGGCGTATAACAAGATTAATAGAGAAACTCTGTGGCAGGTGTTGGTGGAATGGAATGCTTTCGAACGGAATCAAAAGGAGGTATGACGATAGTGAAGTATGTGTAGGAATAAATGAGTTGAAAGTGATTGGTTTAATATTAATAGTAGAGTGAGACAGGGATGTGTTATGTCTCCTTGGTTATTTAATTTGTATATGGATAGGGTTATGAGGCATGTGAAGGTGTTAGAATGAGGGAGAATGGAAGAGAGTAGAGGGTGCCCTGCTTAATGGTTTTGTGTGACGAATCTGAAGAGAGTTTGAGAGGATTGGTATAGGGGTTTGGCAGGGTGTGGGCATGCTGTTACCTTTGTTAATGTACATGTTAATTGATGGAATAAGGGGTATAGATCATTGGTACAATCTGGTCAGATGGACAATCTTAAGGGCGTGTTAGGTGCGGGGAAAATGATAAAATTGAGTTGTGTGGTGTGAAGAAAGGCTTAAATGAGAGAATAAACGAGAGTGCTTTGAAATGGTTTGGTCATATGGAAAGGATGGATGAAAGTCGTTTGGTTAAGCGGATGTATAGTTGTGAGCGTGCTGGGAAATGACTGACCGGGAGGCCGAGATAAAGTGGATTAAGTCCATAGAGAAATATCTGTAGGAGCAGAATGTGAGGTTTGCAGAGGAGATAAGGAAGGTGCATGATAGGAGCGAATGGCAGGATTTTGTGAGGGGCATGGTTGTAGGCCTGGCCCAAGGAATAACCCCACGTTGACGAGATACCACATTGTGGATCCGTTGTAGTCTTGTGATGCCCTAGGGTGGAATTTTTTTTGACTGCGACGAGTTCTCATTTAGGGGTAGGGGTGGGAGGGTCTTTTCTTTCGACTTAAGTCATGTTCTACATGTTACGTACCCCTACCCAACATCTAGTGGGAAGAGGAGGAGGATAAAGAAAGAAATAATTAAACTTAAAATAGTAGATTTATAACTTCTTGTTACTTTTTTTTTTGCATCTTTTGACCCATAAAAGTGTTCATGACGTTACTTTGTCGAAAAGAGAAGCGTGTTTTAAGACCCTTTCTATGCAAGTGCTTAAAACGAGGCGTTAAAAGCGCTGTGCTATCGACTGTTGAATAGACCAATGAGTTATATATTGTTGTTCCATTAATACGAGCGTCTGAAGTGCTCATATAGATGGACTTATTCAATTGTCGCTAGAAACGCGGCGCCAGCATCGCATTTTAAGGGCTTGTATGGAAGTGGACTGAGGCCTCATCTATACGAGCACTTAAAATTCTGCGTGAGCGCCGCGCTTCTAACGGCAATTGAATAGGACAATATGTAGTATATTTCTCCATCTATATGAGCGCTTCAAAAGGCTGGTGTAGATGAAACGATGTACTACTCAACTGGCGTTAATGCCACGTTTTAAGCGCTTGATTAGAAGGAGCATTACATGTTTGAGATATTAGTGAAAGCTCGATAGAAAAGTGATTGTAATTCCAAATAAAATTGAAAAATGATCTCTTTCCCCCCCCCCTCACCTAAAAAAAAAAAAGAATCTTTGGATTGAGTTGCCTGTAAATCGGAGGTATAATGCGCACTTTTTATAATTCGTTCTCCATACTTCTCCTTGGGATGTTACCTGGAATTTACGTTGGAGCAAAATATCTGGAAGTAGGTGTTGTGGGACCTATCATTTGGCTATTATTATTATTATTTTTATTATTATTATTATTATTATTATTATTATTATTATTATTATTATTATTATTATTATTATTATTATTATTATTATTATTATAGCTGGATTAATGATGAGTTGCAGATGGCATCTATTGTAAGATATCAGGGTTCATGAAAGAAAAGTCAAATAAACATTTATTTTTTCTAATTTTAAAAACTCAACAAGCAATGACATTGCGTATTGCCTAGAAGAATCGATAGAACCGTATCAACAGATTCAATATGAGTTAATTTTTCTCAGAAAATGTTTAATTATAATGATGTGTATCCCTTGTAAAAATTTTACTGTTATAATCGTAGCTATAGGCGCTCATTTAGGAATTACAGCAAGAGACTACGGCATGATTTTTGAATTGGTTTCCTTTTAATACTGGATATTTAGTATCTGATTACGAGAGAAGTTCTGCAAGATTCAATAGACACTTTAGCTGTGTTAGAATGCGTATGGAACAGCCCGAAACCAATGGACTACATTGATGGGTATTTCTAACGATAAGTGAATCTGTTCAACAAATGATAATGAACCATTCCAGAACCTCTTAAGCGATGATAATGAATATCCCGAATCTCAACAGAACCTTCTTAGCATGATCATATTGGTAGTCTATGATTATTGTACTACCCTGAATGATTCTTCATTAGAGAGATTGACGATTTAATGAATCATTTTGATATCTCTGATCGATGGGAACTAGACAACGCCAGAATACTTATGCATCCAGTTATACGGCCTCATATAGGGAATGAAACTCCTAGTGATCAACCCTTCAGACCACTTCATAAATAATGATGAGGCGAAATATGTGGAAGGAATATCACCATGGTTTTGCACTTGATACTAGAGATCTCACAAGTATTAGAATATTTCCCCATCTATCTTACACCGATTATTGAAGTGTCTTAAGAAAGTAATAGAAGACCATGGAAGACATTTTGTGTTATAGAAGTATTGGGGAAGAAGGAGATGTGTAATACACCCCCCCCCAAACAATTAAATGAATATAGAAATTATTTTAGGCAAGCAAGAAGGACAGACCTTCTTCTTTAGCCAAAAAAGAATAGACATGTTTAAAGTAGCTACAAATGCTCAAAATAAGTACAAACGATAAAATAATAGTACAACTACATTAGAAACTCATTTAGAGTGTTATTTCAATGTTGATAAATAGTGTGTGAATAAAACAACACTCGGGTAACATTAATGCAAGAAAAGAAGATGGAATGTATAACAGACAATGAATTACCCATCCTTATAATAAATTTCTTTAGATTTAATTTTTAGAAAGATATGATAATATCTTCTCTAATAACTATATCAAATGAAATTCATTATCTTCTAAGTCGAGTGAAATTTCAGTATCAATTATTAAACATAATTTACGATACAAATAAAATTTCAAAAACAAAATTGGTCCCAATATTTGCTCCCATATCGATACATTCTTATTGAAACTAACTTTACAACAAAAATCACAGATGTATTAACATATAGTATTATATATATATATTAATATATTATATATCATAATTATACTACTATATACTATATATATATATAATATATATAACTACTATATATATATATATATAATTATACTAATATATAAAATATATATACATTATATATATATATATATATATTCAGTTAATAAATATATAATAGTATATACTAATATTAACAGAGTTATTAATAATTCGTAGCAAAACTTTACCAAATCTCTTACGGAAATAGTCTTTTCACCCTAGTGAAGCAATAAACAGAGTAAGAAAATCGGAATTTCGAATAAACTTACCTTTTCTCCTTCCAGGCAATCGTTAAATTTTACCCCCTATTTAAAACTTCACAGGCATCAAATAATATTATAACATATATATATTTATTACATAATATATATTATTATCAATAATATAATATTTTACATATTATGCATATTATACAAATATATAACTAATCATTATATATATATATCATTTATACTATATTATTATTATTATATTATTACTATTATTATATTAATATATTCATAAAAAAACAGAAAATTTGAGAGTTTAGACTCCAGAAATCAGAATTTATAAGCTCAGCTTTGAGAAATGAAGTAAGGTAAAAGAAAATATTCATCATAAAACCAATTATGAAGGGAAGAAATTATTAATGAAGAACACTTGTCCTTCATCCAAAAGACCACGAAAAGAGATTTCTAAAGAAGAATCTCATAAAAAATTAAATAGAAAAGGACGTTCTTTTTTCACAAAAGCAATAAAAACAGCTTATTTACTAAAAAGGAAATATAATTGCAATTTTTAATATAAACTCTTAAGAAGAAGAGGTTACCAACAAGCCGACTTATTAGTATTGAATTGAAGTTAGAGGTTTTTCAGACAAAGAAGTTTAATTACCCGCTTCAGATATAAGAAGTAATAATGAACAGCACTTTAGATGTTAAAATCGAAAATGTCATTAAATCTAGATAGAATAATAGATATTTTTATTCTTAGCAAAATTTAAATAGTAACTTTGAAGCAGAAAATGATGTTTAAAAACCATGCGCTATATTTTGAGCTCACGCAAAAGACCTTATATTTTAGAAATTAAATTTAATAACAGTCTATTGGTTTTAAGAATACCACGAACCAGAAATCAGAAATGAAAACTATATCCTTGGAACAAATAACTTGGAACTTTATTCCAAATTTTAGGAAGAAACATGATAAGACCAATAGGTGCTTAATCATGTAACATTGATAAAAGGATGTATTTATTAAAGTATTTATAATGTTAATAAATATACATATTGTCTGATTCCTACATTAGTTATGGATAAGAAAAAAGAAAGACCAACATAAAGACTTTTATTCAGATTTAACCATTAGGGCTTTACGGAAAAGAAACCTAGGTTAACATTATCGAAATACAAAGTTCCAAATTAAAGATAGATAGTTTTCTTTAGTTTTAAGATTTCAAAAGATTCATACTATCAGAAGGTAGATATCTGATAAGAGAAAAATTATAACTACAAGAAATTAACCAAAATGGTAGAATAACAAAACTGGATTTGATCCATCTCAGGAAGCACAACCTGCAAAAGATAAGCAAATTGTACACCTTTTTTAGATAGGAACCTTTTCTTGGCTTTCTTTCAGTAATTTTGTAAGTTCCCCATGCCGTTATTTAAGTTCAACACTTGAAAGTACATTTCCTTTCCTGTTGACAGAACTGGAAATGAATGTGAAGAAAAGAATTTGCTTTTTAATATGAAATATGATAATGTCGAATACAGGACTGAAATTACAAAATATACAATACAACAAATGATACACAAACAAAAAAAAAATTAATAATTTCATGAATTTAAATACATTCTTATATGCAACCATATATAAGCTATTAATAAAATGTATTTGAAAAAAATAAATAAATACTGAAGCATTTTTTTCCCGGCAGAAAAACACATACAGAATCATTCGAGACTAATTTGTGAAAAAGGATGGAAGATCCTTCCTATTTCAGAGTTCGGAAATAATTAGGAATTTCAAACACAGGTTTGAGAGGAATTGACCAATTATTTTACCAGAAATTCTAGTAAACTACACAGGAATTATAAATCTGCAGTGAAGATTTTAAGGAATAGACCGTGTAGTTACTACCTATGAGGAAAACTCGAAAATAAAAATTATAAAAAGTAAATTACCAAAAATTTCATTTAGGTTTTAAAAGAACAGCCGTTTTAGGCATATTAATAACAATTGTTATATTTAGTTAAGAAATCTCTTCAATTTTAAAAGAAAGTTTAAATAATATTTAAATTGAAATTTCAATTAATAAGTTAACTCTGGAAAAATAACTTTCAGTTACCATCGGAGATTAGGAACTTTGATTTCAAGCCCAACTAATGAGTGAGTTTTCAAATCAATTGTGGTTTGCATAACTTCATTATCAAAAACTAAAAATTAGTACCATAACTTAATGGAAAAAGGTAATTATAGATAAAGGTTAAGTAACCCGAAGTGGAAAATAACCTACTAGGATCTAATCCTAGGCAAGTAATCTATCCTATATTAAGTAGATAGGAAAAGTTTATTCAGTGAATAAAAAATGTCTTATAATAGAAACCTTCAAGAAAACTTAATATACTTAGCAGGAAAATCGGAAAGAAAACAGAATTAAAGAAATTATAAATTTTAAGTTTTTTTAAAAAATTTGGGCTGTGGAAATGCCTTCTTTCCTTCAGACACTCAGGGACACTCAGATACTCAAGAAATGTTTAAGAAGTTTATAATGAATATACTGATTTCATAAGAACCGTTTCGTCAGAACCAACGAAGAAAAGAAATGAAATCTTCAGTTATCACGTACTACTACAGAAAACATTGAAAATTAATACGTTATTTTCAGGAAATATAAATAACAAATTAATAAGTATAGATTCGTACTGCTACAGAACCACAAATTAGAGAAATTACTATACGTTATTTATAAATCAGGAATTATAAATAAACACAATATATAATATTCTTACTATACAGAAACCACATTCAATTTAAGACCCGTTATCTTTATCGGACAATATAAAGTCATGCTTAATCGATAATTCATACGTTATTATCAGAAATATAAATAACACAATAGTGTGACTAGTAAAATAACAACTGTTCTTAATATTCTTAGTTATTCTTTTATAAATTTTGCTATATAAGAAAAAATATATTCTCCAACGAAAGTAAATATTATGCAAAGATATTTATCATAGAAAATTATCTTTTATTTCTATATTTTTATGTAATTAAAGGAAAAATATATTGTTAAGAAATTAGCAGAAAAATATAACAGAAACTTCACATATTTTAGTTAAGACTTTAAAAAAGAACAACATGTTGTAGAAACCGATACTAACATCTGCTTCTGTTAACAGCATACTAGACAAGATTATTAAATTTCAGAAAAGATGATTTAAAGAATCAATGATGTGATGTGGCAAAAATACGATTGTGATATTGAAAATCAGTAATAAGACTTCTATTATTTTGTTCTTAGAATGATATAAGAAGTGTTACGAGAAAGGTAGGAAGATATAAGACATTTATGATGCTCTAATCGCTATTTTCTCATTCATTCCCAACAGGAAAGAACAAAATGATTAAGTTAAACAGAAACAAACAGGAAACTTTAAATTGTGTCTAAAACCAACAAAGAATATTAAGAGACAGGAGTCAAAATAAAAAGGCCTATGAAAAGAGTCTTTACTGTTCTTTTCTTATTCTTGATGAGAAACTAGACACAGAAGAAAGTTAAACATTAGATTAAAATTTATTCATTAATAGATTAAAACAGAAATTAGGAAAACATATTGAAAGATTTCTCTACCTTGATCATATAGAATTACCTAGGTATTTTCATCCTAGTTTTTCTTTAAGTCCTTAGAAATTCTCTTGACAGTTATAATTGTTAATAAAATATATTCAGGCCATGTTGGACAACATCAAAAGGGAGATAAATTCTATTTAATTGTAAATTTTGTTAACAAATGGGATTTAATAACCTGAGGTAGTATAGACTTGTAAGTTAAAATCAGAAACTTGAAGTTTAAGTGGAAAAAATGAAAACAACTATTGAGTAATAAGTAAGTGATTGTAGTGATGAAAACTTCCACCGCATCATTAAGATATGAAGCATCAGCTTTGACTTTTAATCTGATTTCTGCAATAAATTCACGCATTTACCTGAAACAGAAGTACCTTCTATATATACTTTTATATTTTTATTATAAAAAAATATAAATTTACCATAGTTAAAATAAACTAAAGTTGATATTAAATTTTAAGTCATATTAATGAGTTTTTTAATTACTATGGCCTTGTATCTAAGATTAAAGTATCTTTAAAATTGGATCAATAAAAATAGTTATCTGTATTAGAACATATCATCACGTGAATCAAGACACCTGTGATTTGGTTTAAACCTCAAATATAATGACTTTTATCAATGGTAATAATTTAAATTGGAACAAGAGAATTAAAAGAGAGATAATTTCTCTTCCAGCTATAATTCAATTCCCATATTCATCTTCTTATTCAGGTTTAATTGTAAATAAAATTTGTTGATAAATTTAGATAATGGATTTTCTACTCACACATGATGACTCAGATAGTCTCGAGAATTAAAAATAGAAAGTATATAACTTTGACCATTAAAAAATATTTTCATTAATTCTCATCTATCAAAGACAGAAAGATTAAGTGACTTGGTGGCCATTTCATGTCTGAAAACTTTATGTAAAGATAAAATAGATAGTTGAAAACAACTTAATAAAAAACAATTTCCAAATGTAATCAGGAAATTAGAAAAGATACCATTGATTAGAGATTCTTTCAAAAGAACCTCATAATAATTTTAGCAAGGTCCGAAATGAAGAAAGATTCAACATCAAGACTGTAACCTCAAAAGTTACAAAGAAGAGAAAAGAACCAACATCAGGTCTTTGACTTGAAGAGATGGAAATTCGGCATAGGATTTTTATCATCTGAGTTACACAGAAACTCGATGAAATTGTAGAAGACATTCACGAAGTTGAAAACTATTACTAATTAACTCCCAAAGCAACATTAATTAGTATGTTGTATAAAATTGTGTGTTAAAATTAAATCTATTTACTTTGAATTTTAAAGTTTAACTAAATCTCGATTTTTAAGTTTTTATTTTATTTGTGTTATAATAGGAATTATAAAAAAAAACTTTACACATTTTACACTTTTTTTATTCTTTTTACTCTTTACAAAAACTTTAACATTTTTTTTTATATTTTCACATTTATTTTCCCCTTTATTCTATTTAAATACAAAATATATGCTTATAATAATTATTTATTTTATTCATTGCTCGCCTTGTATATGTTAAATTATAAATTTTTTTTAAAAAAAATTCTAAAAACTTTTTTTTTTTTGAAACTGATATTCTTTACTAGTCTTATTCATTTTTCCTTTTTTATTTATCAGAAATTGTTCAAAAAAAAACTAAAAAATTTAGTTTAGAAATTTTTGTTTTGTTTTAATAATAAAAATAGAACAACACTTCAGAATTACTTTTAGAAGGAATATTCCTTTTTACTTTAACTTAAAAAAAAAAAATAGCCTTAATGAATAAATGATTGATTTCGGAACAATTATTTTTTCAAAATTAGAATATTTTTTATCTTATTATTGTCATAAAATCTATTTTTAACTCGTTGGATATTGTAATTATATCATTCAGAAACTCTATATTATTTTATTAATATTTATAAGAGATTCTTTCATTTTTAATTTACTCAGAATCTATTTTTAAACTTGTGTTTAGCCTTTTCTATACTTTACTAGGATAGGATATAAGGAATCTTGTAATTTTAATCATTATATATCAGAAATCTTTTAATTAATAAATTGTTTATAAAATTTTTTAAATTTTTTAGCGTTAGTTATGATTTTATTCATTATATAAAAATTTAACTTTTAAAACTAAAGTTCTAAAAAAACACTAAGTACCCAGTTATTAGATTAGCATTTCTACTTTTTGAAGAAATTTTAAAATTATATTAATGGACTTTTACTTTTAGAGTAGTTTTAAAATCAAATAATCATGCAACGTTTTTTTCTTTCTTACAATTAATTTTAAATGAAACTAATTTTAACAAAGTTTACTAAAATAAATAATTTATAAACTTTATACTATGGTAATTTAAATTAAAAAATAATCCCCCAAAATATCAGTAAATTTTTAATTATAACCAACCCAATAACCCTAACCCTCAAAATTTTTAATCATTTAACGTACATGATTGGCGACCTATTAAAAACAAAAATTTTCATATATACGCTTAGTGAATGACCGAATTCAGATTTTAAAATTTAATTTATAGGGAATATTTTACATAACCCACAGACCAATAAACAATGCTTTACATTCAACCAAGAAAACATGCAACGAAGTTTCATATAAAAACTGTTAGCCTACACACTATCATTCATACAGTACAGAAAAACCCATTCTTTTGACGTTGGCTTGTTGATTAATGAATATGAGGACGCCTGTAATTATTGTCGTACCGTCCAACAAATAAAGAAGAACAATGGTTTACACTTACATTTTACCCAATTACATATACAAATTACAAACATTGCTTTGCTTCTTAATATTGTAAATTTATATCCTGTTCTTACCATACTTAATGCTTTCACAAATTGCTTGCTTATTTATTCTTCATCACAAATTTACTTGTGTAGCTTTCCTTCCTATCTGGTTACGTTGTTTCATGTTTTCTAACTTAAAGCATTTTAGTAGTGTGTTTTCCTTTATTAAATATATGCCTTCGTGTAATTTGCTTAACCCTAGTACCTGTGAAGACCTCCAAAATCTTTTGTACACCTTGTTCCATCTTACATTCGTGATGTAAACTTTTCTTTTACTAACATTCATGAAATTGATGCACAGTGGATAGATTTAATAATAATCTTTACCGTAAATTTTAACAATTTAAAGATATTTATAGCAAATTTTAATATAATAAATTAAAAAACAATTTAAATAACAAACCCTTTTTCATTCTTTTATTTTTCATTAATTACTCATATCAAGTTTTTATAATTAGATTTAAAATTTAAATTAAATAAAAACCAAAATTTTAAAGTAGTAATTTTAACTTCAACTAACATAAATTTCAATGATCCAAAATTTTATATTCTAGTTGGAATTTTTTTAATCAGATGTTAAGTGCAGTTTTAAGAAAACCATCTCTGTCTCAACTTCCGGGTAGTGGCAGATAATCGTGCAATTCCCAATATTTGAAAATAAAAAGACACCTTAAATGCATTTAAGTGCTAGTAAGCACTTTTAAAATCTCATCTTTGTTTAGGCTTCTGAATTCGATTGGGCACCCACAATTCACTACAGCATTAGGTAACCTGTTTATCAATTGGAACACTTTTTATTGCTTTAAGCTCAAGTACCTCTTACCGTGATTGACCCATTGTAAAAGATACATCTAATGGTTTCGTAAGACTCCCCCGAAAACCCTTCGGAGAAACCCCGCATTGTAAACTCTCGAAAAGGATGATCATGCATCCCTAATAAAAAGAACCTCTTTTAATGATACTCCCCGAGACAACAGAGAGACGACAGAGAGAGAGAGAGAGAAGTAGAGTGTCGAGAAGGATTTAGAGATGGATGGGCGTATTAGAATGTATTTATAAGAGCCTTACAATCTCAGATCTGGACTACGTTGGTATAAGACTTTGCGGATAACAAGGGCTTTTAAATTTAGGATATTTTTTTAGGCATCATGTTAGGGGGGAGTGAAATACTCAGAGTTCCAAATAATATTGGAGAGATCAGTTTATTTGAAATGGGAATTATATCTTTATAAATAAACAAGCAATTATTTCTAAGTGTATTAATTTTAGTACTTGGTAATATGTTAGTATTACATAAATTATATAAAGTATTCTCTTTTCCAAATCTATATGACCATTCAATTTAGTATTTTATATATATTTTATTAAATTAAATATAACAAAAAAAAGAAAGATCCATTGAACAAAGAGTGTAAAGCTTTAGGACTGTCGGAAATTTTCATCTTGCCCTCATAAAATGACAATTACTATCTCAATCACATTTTATTATTGTAATAATAATAATTAATAGTGTCATTAATGATTTTTATCTAATTATAGTTTATAATAGATCATTCAAAAAGAATTCTAACGGAGAATTCAAAAAAGAATAGGTGAAGATTATGAAGTAGAAATTAACTCTTGGCATTAATAATAATAATAATAATAATAATAATTAATAATATACATAATAATTAATAATAAATAATAATAATAATAATAATAATAATAATAATAATAATAATAATAATAATATAATAATAAATACGTTAATTGAAGATAAATGTAATATTAAAAACGTTGTCAGATTTCCTTTAATAAAATTTATACTTCTTTAAGCATTTTAATAAAAAATGTATTTATAAATTATAATATAATCTCAACTGAATTATTTATATTCATCTTAAAAGTATGATTTTATGTAAATTTTTAATATAAACTTGATATACAAGAATTAAAAAAATATATCTACACTATGCTATGTAAATAATAATTATCTTGCGACTGAATATGTTAGCTGATGTAAGAGTTTATCTGTTTGAAGTAAAAATATGTAAATGATAATTAAAGTAAATATTTTACTGTATTACTAATTAATTATTTAATTAATAATTATATTCATAGTCTAGATACTTTTATTTTTATAAAAATATAATTATAATTATTCTTAGTAAAATTTTGATATATTCTGAAACATATAATACTAATTAAATTTCTAATCAATATGTGTATATTTAGTATAACTCATTATATATAGAGTTTCATTTGACTTATATATTTCTTGTTTTTCATTCTTCTACAGGTTTTTCTGTTATAGTTTTCGATACAGAGTTTTTTTCTGTACCAGAGATTTTTTGTACAGAGGGTTTTATACCCCATTTTGTGATGCCTCATTAGTGAACTGGAATGGAGAAGTAAATATTCGGAAAATCACTGCGGTTTAAAAAACATCACCATATGGTCTTAGATGGGGATATACCAGGTGTTTGGGAACGCCCTAATGGCTAATGACGACCACAATATACTATATATAGTACACATATATATTTATAATATAATACTATTATAATATATACATAGTATATATGAATATTACTATTAATACTATATAATATATCATATATATAGTTATTCTATTATATATATTATAATCTATATTAATATATATATATATCATAATAATCTATATAATAATATATATATATATACCTTATACTATCTTATATATATATATTATTATATATATTATATATACTAATACTATATACTAAGTTTATTATATTTCTATATATATATTATATAGTATTATATACTTATACTATATATATAATTACTATAAAATAAAAGCCTAGTTATATATATATATATAATAATATATAATATCATAATATATAATATATGGTTAATATATATATATATTATGATTATATATATATATATATATATTTAATATATATATTTATATATATTATATATATATATGATATATTATATATATATAGATACTTATATATATTATATTATATATATCATATCTATAATATATATATAATATAGTATTATATATTATATATATATATAATCTATTATATTACTATACTTATTTTAATTTATAATAATATATATTATTGATACTATAATACTTATATATATATATATATATATCATATAATATATACATATATATCATTGTAGTAGTAGCCAATGATCCGCTAGAGTAAATATTATTTATCTATGATATATATATATATATTAAAATACTATATAAATATATATATACAATTAATATTATATATATATACTATCATATATTATTATTATATTTATATTATATATATATACATATATTAAATAAGTTTTTTAATTTTATAGAGAAGCTTATTGATATAAAATATTATACCCCCAAATGTATTCTTTACCTATCACTAAGGATACGACTCTGACCCTTAGCAGATGAAAGGCGTGCATGTGTTGTGACCCTACGCTACGCCACGGAGACAAAAGAGAACGAGATAGCTTTCTACTGTCCTCCTACAATAACAAATCAGAAGAGCAATTACTAACAGTTCCTCCGCTCGCACCTCGAAGTAGGCCCAAACAAGGGTACCGCGCATGGTGAATAATAATACCATTAACCGGGGGTTTCTTTTATTAAATGTACTGCAATATATATTATATATATATATATATAATATTATATATATAATATATACTATTATATATATACATAATTACTATATATATATATATATCAATATATAATATATAATATTATATATATTATATATATATATATATAATATATATATATAATATATATATTACATTATATATATATATATTAATATTATATATATATATATATATATAATATATATATATATACTATATTATATATATCAATATATATATTATTATAATATATATATACTATATATTTATATATATTATATATATATATATTATATATAGTATATATATATATATAATTTTTTATTTATTTATTTAATATTTAAATTAAAATAATAATATATACTATACATAATATATAATATATATTATATAATATATATATTATATATATATATATATATATATATATATTATACTTTATATATATATATATATTATATATATATATATATATACTATATAATATATTATATATAATATATATCAATTATTATATATATATATAGATAGTAGTTATATAGTATATACTTATATATATTATATAATATATATATATAGTATTTTATATATATAGTATATATTTATACATATTATATATATATATATAGTATATATACTAGATATATTAACTATTATCTATAATATCTCTATCTATAATATATATATATTACCTTTGATATATATATATATAGTGATAGTATAGTATATTTATATTCCTTTATTAATATACTGTACTTGTTGATTGAAGAATTTAGGTGTTATATGTTATATGTTGTTGTTATGTAGTATATATTATATATATATATATATATATACAGTGGCCCAGGGCGTAGCAGGGGCGCTGAGGGGGTTGAGGGGGTGAGGGGCATGCAGCCCCCCCCAAAAAAAATTTAATCGACCCTGCAATTTTTTTCCAGCCAGGAAAACCAAACAACAAAATATGTATATTTATATATATATATATTATAGTAT
Organism: Trachelipus rathkii; assembly: GCA_015478945.1. Classification (NCBI taxonomy): domain Eukaryota; kingdom Metazoa; phylum Arthropoda; class Malacostraca; order Isopoda; family Trachelipodidae; genus Trachelipus; species Trachelipus rathkii. Next base: position 22,430 of record JABUQX010063279.1, read on the forward strand.
ATATTAATATAATATATATATATATATATATAAGTAATGTTATATAAGTATATATATATATATATATATATATAATAGTTTACTGTTATCTCACTAATCTTGTAGTGGGCTTCTATCAGGTAATACCTTTCCACCCTATCTATTGGATAGATTATGTACTCTCAGAGTTACTAAAGCTTAATAAAATAAGTAGTATAATCAGACTTCAATATAAATAAAATACTTCCTTTTCTCCCAAATATTAGCAAATTGCTATAATATATGACTATACATACTACATATATAAATCTCTGTCGATTATATTATTTAATTACTAATATATATATACACTCTATAATATACATAGATATATATATTTATACTCTATACTTATATATTAATATATATATATATATATATATATTTAATATATATATAATATATTATATTAAACGATAATGATTTATTCAAAATATTTTGAAAAAGTGAAATCATAGACAAAAACTGGACACTCAAAATA
>JABUQX010063280.1:0-47987 GCA_015478945.1 Trachelipus rathkii
CTGTTCATTTGCCCCCAAGAGCAGCAGCTTGGATAGTTATACTTTAAAAATACGCAAAGCTACAGTATAATTATTATTGATTAAGATTATTATTACATAATATTTCGATTATTGTATTATTATTTTATTATATCTATATTATTCTAATTATTATTTATTATTATATTATTATTATTGATTATTAAATTTATTATTATTATAATTCATATATAAGTTATTTTATTATTATGAACTATTTATTCATATAATATCATATTATATATGATTATATATATATATTATTAGAGAATACAAACATAAACCATTATTATATATATTATATAATATTAAAAAACCCTACTTTAGAGCGTATGCAAATTATTTACTCAGCAAAAATCCCGCATAAATAAAAACAATACGCTAATTATTCATCTAAAATATTCACCTCCCCCTCTAACTCCTGTATCGGGGGTATGCATCTCCTTCCCTTCTGAATGCGTGTCCCTGGCCTTCATGGGATTGATCATGGGCTGGCCGAACGTTCTCCATTTGGCAGGCTAAGGGGATCCAACAAAATACAGTAGGACAAATTCCGATATACAGGTGTAACTTTTTCTAATGTAAATTAATAATCTTCGGGTGGTTTAACATAACTCGCCTAACAACTCCGCATTTACAGTGTTGCCTTGTTTGTTTACTCTCTAGAAGCATTTCTTCCTCATTTTGAAATGACGGTTGTTCTTCTGCTCGCGTCGTTGCCGCAGCGTTCATTCAGCTGTCCTGCGAACTTCTTATGTGAGGAGATTGAAAGAAGCCCTTCCATCTCTCAAAAACTCTCGTTTATTAGCCCTCTTCTGAAACTGGGGACTATGTATGTTGTTGTTGACATTGTTCTGTATTATCGACTCTCCCTCAATGTGATCCTCCTTCGCTCAAGTTAGTTGGAACTGTTCCCTTGAGATAATTTACCCCCCCCAATAATTCTTCTTCCCTCTCTTTCCATGGGGGATTTCGGTCAATAAGATCTTCTTTCATTATTAAAATTTTTATATAAGTTTACTCTGCTTATTTTGATAATCTTTCAAGACTCTATCCGTTTCTCCAGGGTCTCTTAAACTTCTTCGTATGTTGCGAATATGAGCGCTCATTATTAATAAACAAATCCATGAACAACGGAGCTAGCACATGTTTTCAGCAAGCAGATTCGGAATCCTATTCTACCCTAACTCACGACTCTTGCCAAATAAACTAAAAGTCTTCCTTTTTTCCTTGTTGAACAATCTCACGTGGATTTGAATCCTCAAATTGGGGCGTAATCTTCTCACGAATTGAAGGCAATTAACTTGAAAGCAATCTCCCCCCAATGGAATTTGATGTCGCTACTAATCAGTGGAAGGACGGAAGCCAATTATTCTCTTCACGCTCTTGGATCATCACTCCATTAAGTTTTGAAAACGTTAACTCGTGGTGTTAACCAAAGTCATCATTTACTACGCAAACTCTAGAACTTTGGACAACGTGTGATCCGGGAATGGCGGCCAATAGGACAGACTGGTATCTTTGGAGTCCCCCCAACAGACGGGGGAGACTGTGGTGTGGCCCATCTTGGTGATACGGAACCAGTATTTGCTTCGTGCGGGTATGAAGGTCCTGACTGCCTTTCCTCATCGAATCTCGCATTTTTCTCTGCTTCGAATGGGAGATTGGGGAAGAGGGGAAACTGCACATGCTTTTGTTGTAAGTACTTGGACTTTCCCGCTACCCCTCCTCGTCTTAACCGCTCCGGAGATCTTTTTTATGGCTGGGCATCTTAAAGTCCCTTCTGCCCGTCTCTTTATTTATTTATTTATTATTTTTATTTTTTTGCCAGAATCCATGGTAAACAGCTCATCTTCTTTTTTTTTTTTTATTTCACAAGGACTAGGCGACCTTTTAACACTAACGGGATTTTCACGCTAATCTTACTGTATAAAGTTTATAAGAGCTATGCGTACAACGCACTAAGACTGTTTTTATAATTGTTTTCTTTTTTTCAGTATATGAGTCACTTCACTTTGCACTATATGTTTATGCACGTTACTGCACAATCACACCTTTTTTTTTTTTTTTTTTTTTTTTTTTTTTTTTTTTAATTTTATCTGCAGGTTATAATATGTGGTAATAATATATTTGTCACCTACTCGCGGTGGGTCTGATCCACCAAATCTATGTACAAAGACTGATCTTGTATCAAGATATGACCCAATTAAGACATCACATTATATATAGGCAATTAATAAGATAGTTTTAGAAAAACAACTAGGCATAGTTTATTTCTTTATTAATTACTTTTAGTCCCTATTTTACAATTACACAATTTAAGTCAATTCAATGTTGTTGAAGTATAAATGTCTAAACTTTAAAGATCAATTTATTATTTTAAATCTGACTCCAATTATTTTATAATATTTGTGCCAAAGACAGATCTATCGCCTGCTATTGTCTTGGCATCTTAAATTTAACTGCCTTTCCTCCCTCGGTCGCAGTGCCGATTGGTTACACGCACCGGTGACCTTGACACGTATACAAAAATAGAAGACAGAAACAATCATCTTCGGCTTCTGCAAACAGGGAGATTCTCACAAGTTCTGTCCCTGACATATAACCTGTATTAAATTTATACCGTAAACGATTTCAGAAGGGTACATAATATATTCTATATATATATTATATAATATATAAGTATATATTAAATATATAATAATACTATATATATATATATATATATACATATATATATAATATATATATATACATTATATCTTATAATATATATATATATTATATAATATATATATATATTATATATATATATTAGTATGTAAGACCATACTTGGAACACCGTTAGCTCCTCCCCCCTTTTTGACCTTTTTCTTGACCTTTGTTGACCTTTTTTGGCCTTGATTTACCCCCTCTGACCTTGACCTTTTTGGCCTTACCTTTTGGGCCTTGACATTTTTGGGCAACCCAAATTTTTTGGCCCACGGCAATTTTTTGCAACCCTAATTTTTTTTGGCAACCCTATTTTGCAACCCTAATTTTTTCGCAAACCTAATTTTTGCAACCTTCGAAGGAGGTTGCGCCGAGGTTGCGTAAGCACCGTACTGTACGGTTACCCCACCTAATTTTTATCGAATCCAACCTTGGTCTTCCACTGGATTCAATTTTGGAACCCACCCTAATTTATGGCCACCCTTTAGGGGCTTGCAAGTTTTTTTTATTGTATGTCTTTACCTTTTTTCCTGACCTTTTCTCCCGAAAGCTTTCTTGCCATGATACACTTGGTTCCAATTTGCCACGCTTATTTGTCCACCCTAGGGCTTAGCCTATTTTTTGATATTTCGGTTACATCTACCACACGCGCGCGCGCACGCGCGTGCGCACACAACCACCTACACACACACACACAACACACACACAACACACACACCACACACACACACAACACGCACACACACACACTTACACTTATACACACATCACTATGACAACTACCATTTACGCCATAGGCACTTTCATTTACACTTATACACGTACAAACACGACTCCAACCCTTTGGTTCTTCATGGGTTATTTGTGCCCACCGCTAATTTTTGCCCCATCCTTAATTCTTGCCGTGGCAGCGCCTAATTTTTCGACCAACCCTTTCGGGTTCCAGGGTGCAATTGAAATACCCACGAAACTTTACGGTCAACCTTGTATTCCAGGGTACAAATTTGGCATTGTAAACTTTGATGCCTCAGCCTTTGATGCCTCAACTTTAATGCCTCACTTAGTTGATGGTACTAACTTTATCGGCTCAACTTTTTATGGCATCAACCTTTGATGACTTTACTCTTGTTGGGGCCGGGGGCGCCCCGGGCCCAATCCTATATGATGATTCAGCCTTCCTTTGCATGACTCAGATTTATGATATTCAACTTTGATGGTCCCGATCACCGTTTAAAGAAGTCAATTCTAGGATGTTCTATGTGTTCTATGATATCTCTATGAGTCCAGGTGGATGCCAGTGGTGCAAGGATGCCAAGTGCATGCCAGTGATGCCAATGAGCGCCAAGAGAGGCCAAGAGGAAGTGCCAAGTGAGTGCCAATGCGTGCCAAGTGACTGCCACATAGTGCCAAGTGAGTGCCACAAAGTGCCAACGGAGTGCCACTTTTTTCAAGCCTTTCTTAGCCTCCCCTGAGCTTAGAATAGCCATAATATGGTGTCTACCCCTATGTTACAAGGGTATGAGGAATCGATGGTGTATAATTTCAAGTGCTATAGGATGTCCTACTAGAGTTAGCTTTTTTCTAAACTTATACAACCATCAATGTTCACTTACTACACACTACACTATGACCTTATTACCACATCACTATGACACTTATACACACTCATTCACTATGACACACTTACACTCACCTATAGACACTTACATTCACCCATAGACCACTACACTCACCCATTAGGCACTTACACTATACCCATAGACACTTCGCGATTGGGATATTACTAAGTTGCTTAGATGTTTTCCTCTATGGTTATGCATTTCTAACTTTTCTAACCTTTTCTACCTACAATTCATAGTAACAATAAGCTAATATTGATGTCCTTCCCCAGGTCATAATTGGAACACCAGCCAGCATGAGCCCTCCGCGCAAAAGGACAGTCAACCGCGCGGCCACCTTCCGCCCCGCCGCTCCCCGTCCGCCGCTCCCCGTCCCCGCGTCCTCCGCCCGCCCTGCGTGCGCCCGCGAGGCGCAATACTTCCCACGCAATGAAAAATACATAGCTATATCATACACGAGTCATTCATTTTATCTTCAATACTTAAATATTTTATTAAAAACATTTAGCGATCCTAAAACTTTACATCATTACAGACATCTTTTATATCTTTACTTAATACTTTTTAATTGATAAATTTTTAAAATGTATGTAAGAAGAAAAAAAAACCAGAGGGTCCCATATAATAAACATTTTATTTACTACAACTGTTACAAATTTAATTTTTAAAAAAAAACATTAACATTAAATACCGCTTAAAGCAGTAAATCAGTAAATCAATAGACGGGGAACCTAGCAGCAAGGGGATTAGTATGTTTTGTTCATGCTTTATGCTTTAACCACTATTTATTAAAAATTACATACATTAAACGCAGTAAGATCAGTAAATCAATAGAGGTATTACATATCAACAAGGGTTTAGTATGCTTTGTTTTTATACACTGCTAACTGCTTAACCATGTTTTACTGCGTTAACTCAATACTGTTTTACTGCTTTAACTCACATATTTATTAAAATTACATACCTTAAAGAGTAAATCAGTAAAATCAATAGAGGTGTATTACATAGCAACAAAGGGTTAGGACGCCTTTGTTTACTCTTTACTGCTTTCTTTACCTCTTAAAGTTTACGTTTCTGCTTTAACTTCATATGTTTTACTGCTTTAACTCAGGTTTTACTGCTTTAACTCCATTATGTTTTACTTCTTTAACTCCTATGAACACTAACTTTACATACCTTAAAGCGCAGTTAAATCAGCTAAATCAATAGAGGTCGTGACCCTAACACCAAGGAGGGATTAGTATGCTATTGTTTACTGCTTTACTGCTCTTAAACTTTACTGTTCTAACTCATATGTTTTACTGCTTTAACTCATATTATTTTATTAAACATTATGTTTTATTTTGTTAAATCACTTTTATTTATTATATTATTTTATTATTTTATTATATTTATATTTTTATTATTTATTTTATTTCGATTTATTTACTTAGTGTTATTTACTTCAGCCTATTGTTATTTATTATTTTAGAACACACATAATACACAACACACACACACACACCAACGCGCTCGCACAGCACACAACACACAACACACACCACACTTACACTTATACACACATTCACTATACACTTATTACACACATTCACTATACACACATTCTACCCAAAGACACTTACATTTACACTTATACAACGCGGTTTCCCCACAGCAGCACACACACACACACACATCACACACACACTTACACTTATTCACACATTCACTATGACACTTAATACACACATTCACTATGACACTTACATCTTACCCATAGACCTCTTCTTTACACACCACACACACACACACAGATCTATACTTACACTCCACACCAAGATTTACTTAACAACGCAAGACTTTACTTACCAACTCACACAGATTTACTTACACTCACACACAGATTACTTACACTCACACAGCATTACTTACACTCAGCAGGTGTGCAAGAGTTTACTTAATCACACACAGACTTACTTACACATATAACGTACTTACACTAACCCATATGTACTTACACTCACACACAAGTTTTACTAACACACATTGATTACTAAGGAGAGCGTCACACCCTAAACTATAACATTTTATATATTTATTTATCAACATTTTATGAGTAAAATTTCACTCCATTTATGTAGTTTCTTATTCTAAATCATAACTTAAAATATTTTTTTCAAAGTCTTCTAAAACTTCTATAATAAATTCAACAATCTCGTGTGTGGGGGGGGGGTGAAAACAAAAGAGTTTGATTGATTAATATTATTATCTTTGTTTATAAATTTATAACTATCAAGTTTTTAGATAATAACTTCTTACTAAAATTTACGAATTTTATAAATAACATTATATTTAGACGTACCTTAAAGCAAATAAATCAGTAAATCAGTAAGCCAGCCCTAGCACCCTTCTACACCCAAGCTAGTGGCACGGTTTGTGTAGGTTGAGGCTGGAGTTCAGCTCTTACATCCATATTTTAGCCAACTGTAATAAGTTATAAAAGATAACAATAATAAGGTTTGCTTCTTCCGTAACATAGACAATTGTGTTTTTATTAAAGATCTTTCTAAGTTTTATTTAAAATAACAATATTTCATCTCTACATATATATTTTCGCTCGGATCGGGTTACGTGAAAATGAGTTCGAAAGTTTTTTAAGAATAATTTCGATTTTCTTTATCTATTCATTATATATTATTATCTACTGGTTACGATTGACCATGCCTCACGAGAACAAACAGATCTGACAGCCGCATCTCTTTACAGATACGGAGACTGACCTCTCTCTGTCTAAAGTACTGGTGTTTAAGATAACTCACTTTAGCCTAAATTTAGATAATCCGTTTTGTAGCCGCGGGCGATTTAGCCTTAATTCCAGGCAATAATATATTCAAGACTGACCTTTTCTGTAAAATTGTGGTGCGTAGAATAATCTACGTTTTAGGCCTTAATTTAGGGCCTAAAATTAGGATTAAGCCATTTTCGGGTATCACAGGCTTGATTAAGCCTGGAATACAGTCAAAACGGTAATTCAGTATAAGACAGAACATTGTTGATTAATTTATTATTTTTACTAAATTATATTTCAACGTTGAACATGCTGGATCGAAGATCCTTTTAAGGCAGGTAAATAAGGAAAATTTTTCTTCTTACTTTGCTTGGTCGGAGTATATCCTTATTTATCTACCTCGATGTGATGTGATGACAATATTTATCGTCTTTTGAAAATTAACTTTTTTCTTTAAACCTTGTATTTTTGAGCGGGTGTGTTTTATTATCTTTTAGATCCCAACTCATTTTAATAACTATAGTCATTTACTGTAACGGTGCACCAAGCTTATTGATTGTGTATTTAAAAGTGTTTTATTCTTTACTAAGTGTTACTTATCCATATTCTATAATAAATACTACATTGAGGAATAATTATTTTCCTTTGAGAGATAATAATTAATTCAACTAGATTTATTAGAATTAGATCACGTTGAAGCAAAACGCATAAGAGCGCCCGGCAAAGCCACCGAGTGCGGAAACCGGACGCGATGAACCCGCCTGCGTAGATATACTTACGGCGGGGCTCGCTAGAGAGATGATGTGTCGTGATGAGTTGATCGTTTGTAAACTTTCATTACATTCATTTGTCAAATATTCCTTTCCTTTATTATGGAATCGTTCATTATTTCTTACGTTGAACATTTTTAATGTTGGGGTGATTTATAGAAGGAATACCATTCACTGTAAAGTTCTTGAAAAAACGATTTAGTTTTGAAAAGAACATTTGTTCTATAGAAGAATAGCAGTTGTTTATTTTATCCTAAAGTTATAATTCCTTGAGGTAAATAGAACAAATACTCCGGCTGTGACGTAGGCCATGTTCTTTGTGGTATGCCTTTTAGATCTTATTACTTTAAGGAATGTTATAAAGCAGAGGTGTGTGTAGTGCGGCTGTAAGGCATGTCACATACTATATTACGACAGCGGCTAAGTTAATGTATAGAAGTTTATCCGCTTCCCTCACCTTTTCAAGGATTGCTTTTACCGTTTAATCTCTTCTATGCTATAGTTATTGAATAAAGTGTAATCTAAAAGTTATTGATACCATTAATAGTATAGTTAATTAATGGGTATAATACACAATGTTGTGTACTATGCGATAATAAACTTCCCTTCATATTACAAACCGTAATTTCTCTGTATGGACTTCCAATTCTTGTATCATTATATCAGTATAACTTCAAAATACATCGAATATTGTAAGTTATCATACCTCTTCTATATCAGAAGTTGTATGCATTCGGCAACCATCGAAAATATCTCCTTTTGTTGTGTTATGATATTATAATCTAATTTTTATTGATACCCAGACTTTAAAATAACTAATGTCGCTTGAAACACTCATTGATAAGGTTCGTAAATAACCTGAGTGACAGTACACCAAACTAAATTACTATACATCACGCAATGGACTGGGCCAAAAGATATCAACCTCTGCTAGGATGTATGCCCTACCGACTTTAAGATTACAATGCGCCCGATTATTATCTGCGACCGTTCGTTAGTAAATTTAGCGGGCGGGGCTTCATTGCGGCTGTTCCGCACCGGGGTCAGCGCTTGCGGGCGCTCCTTGCTCGTTGCTTCACGTTGATCTTAGTATAATCTAGGATATTAGAATTGATTATCTACGACTAGTAATTTAATACTTTATTTCCTCGTAAGGTAATTTATATAAATTATGAGTAGGTACCACTTAGTAAAAATAGAACCACTTTAATACAAATCGGAATAAATTGTGCACTCGCTAATCATCTAAAACTAGCTATGAGTTTTATATTATATTAACGTTTTTCTTTATAAAGTGATAATAGAAATGCACACCTTGCTCAAATACAAGTTAAAGAACAAAGTTAATTGTTCTTTTCAAAAGACGATAAAATAACTCTTCGACAGATCACATACGAGTTTATATAGAGATAAGGATTACGCCGACCAATCACAAGTAAGGAGAACATTTTCTTCTTGCCTGCTTAAAGGATCTTACCGATCCAGCGTGTTTCAGTTTGAAATAGGTGAGTTTTATATAATATATATAAATTTACTATATTTTGTTTTCGTGGTTTTAACTGCGGAACATTACTTTTTGATCCTGGTATTAGGTCATTAAGCATCCTTTAATACAAAAAGCCTTATCCTAAATTTGGCCTAAATTGAGGCCTAACTATTGTTATTTGCACCACCTTTTATAGGAACAAATCAGTTGTGAAATATATTTTGACCTCGAATTTAGGCTTAAATCGCCCCGGGCTACAAAAAGATTAATCCTAAATTGTATTTCCCTTTCATTCCAACTTTTCAGATTCAAAACAAGGATTTAGATCGCTTCTGTTAAGGAGGCGGTGTCGGTTGTGTTTTTCGTGCATGACTTGTCAAATTTACATAAGAAATAATAATAATATAATAAGTAAAATAATAATATTTAAAGACTTTTAAATATTTTTAGTTAATCCAGGCGACGGGACATAATATAATGTAAATGGAAGAATTGTATTTTAGAAGTTCAAAACTTAGAATTGATTTAATTAGGGAAGTAGATGGGTATGGTGTTAGGCGAGAGAAATACTTATGTTGTTTATTTATACTCTTTACATGGCTAAAGATCTGACTGATAAACGTAAGCTAATAGAACAAAAAGTGCATAGCTTGTTTTGAGAAACTTGTGACTAAACTAAACAACCTATAACATAAATGGATTAAAGTGAAGACGTTGAAAAATATAGTTTTTGAATAAAAAAGTATATAAGGTATTTAAATTAGGAATTTGTCATCTGCTATATAAAATTTATAAACAAAAATATTAACAGTATCAATCAATACTTTATAAAAAAAACCTGTATGCACGAGTACTTTCCAATTGTATCTCTGAAAGTTTTAAATATTTAGTCTTATATTATAGTTTTGTGATAAAAAAAATACCGAATATCAATCAAACATCACAATTTTCATATTATACTCGTATTAGTAAGTGAGTGTGCGTGTGTGTGTGTGCTGTGTGTGTAAGTCAATCTGTGTGATGAATTAAATCTGTGTAGTAATAATCTGTTTGTGTAGTAATATCTGTGTGTGTAAGAAATCTGTTTGAGTGTAAGTAAAACTGTGTGAGTAAGTAAATCTGTGTTGAGTGTAAGTAAATCTTTGTGAGTGCCTAAAAATCTACGTGTGTAAATCTTGTGTGAGTGTAGTAAATCTTGTGTGTGTGTAGTGGTGTAAATGTAAGTGTCTCGGGTAATTAAGTTTCATATGTGAATGGTGTATAAGAGTAGGGGGTGTGTGTGTGTGTGTGTGTTGGTGGGTGTCGAGTGAGTATAAGTGTAAATGTAAGTGTCTATGGTAAATATATAGTTCATATATGAATCTGGTAAGTGTCATCATAGGAATGTGTGTATAAGTGTAAGTGTGCTGGTGTGTTGTGCGCCGCGCGTGTGTGTTGTGCTGTGTGTGGTGATGTGTGGCTGTGTGGGTGTTGTCTAAAGATAATAACAATAAGCTGAAGTAAATAACACTAAGTATATATAAAAATTAAAGAATAAAATAATATAAAAATTAAACAATAATAATATGATAAAATTAAAACATATCTAATAAAATAAATAAAAGTATTAAAACAAAATAACAAACATAAATGTTAATAAATAATGAGTTAAAGCAGATAAAACATAGAGGTTAAAGCAGCTAAACCATGAGTAACAGTAAAGCGAGTAAAACAAAAGCATACTAATCCACTCCTCGGTGTTAGGTCACAATATTTCATTTACTATTTACTGCTATTAAGTTTTTGAAATGGTAAAGCGTAATAGTTTTAAAGCAGTAAAACATATGATTAAAGCAGTAAAACATGAGTCAAGCAGCTAAAACATTATGAGTTAAAAGCAGTAAAACATGATATATAAGCAGTTAAAACTGGAGTTAAAGCAGCTAAAGCAGTAGAACAAAAGCCTCACTAACCCCTTGTTGCTGCTAGGTCACACCCCTATTGATTTACTTATTTACTGCTTTAATGCTATGTATTACATAAATATGTGAGTAAAGCAGTAAAACATATGAGTTAAAGCGTTAAAACATAGTTAAAGCAGTAAAGCAGTAAAACAAAGCATACTAACCCCCTGTTGCTATGTAACCTCTATTGATTTACTGTTTACTGCTTTAAGGTATGAATTTTAATAATATTGTGAGTTAAATCCGAGTAAAGAGTAAAACAAAATGCATACTAATCCTAGTGTTATTAACAACCTCTATTGATTTATGATTTACTGCTTTAAGGTATGTAAGGTTAATGTTTTAATAACAATTCGTAAACAGTAAGTAGTAAAATAAAATGTTAATATAACGACACCCTGGTTTTTTTCTTCTTACATACAATTTTTAAAAATGCAAAGAATATAAAAGTTCTAAGTAAATTAAAATTAGCTGAAATGATTTACTGTTTTAACGTTGATAAAATTCTTTAATAAAAATGTTAAGTATGAAATAAAAAAGACACTTGCACTCTTAGTTAATAAGGATTACTATATATTATTATTATATTTTCATTTCGCGCGGGGATATTGGCGCCTGGGGCCACGCGGCGGGGACCGGCGTACTGGACCGGCGGGGCGGCACCTGCGTGGTGTGCGGTTACTGTCTTTGCGCGGGAGGGCTCATTGCTCGCCTTTGGTGTTCAATTATGACCTAGGGAAGAAATCATATTAGCTTGTTCTATGATGTAGGGTGAGAAAAGGTTAAAAAGTTTTATAGAAAGATGGCTTAACTCATAGTCAGGAAAAATCCTAGCCAACTTATAATAGTTATACCGAATTCGCAGATGGTCTATGGTTGTAAGTTGAGGCAGTGCCTATGCTGCAGTTTAAGTGTCTCAGGTGAATTGTAAGTGTCTGTATGAGACTAGTTAAGGGTGGTTAAGTTTTGAAGTTGTATAAGTTCTATATGAATGTGGTATTAAGTTAGTAGTGTATGGTGTATATAGTGACATAGCTTGTAGTAAGTGTTAGAAAAAGACTAACTTCATTAGTAGAAGCACCTACAACTTGTACATATACACCCAATCTCGATCCCATACCTTATAAACATAGTGTGGACACCCATATTTTGCTATTCAGCTCAGGTTATGCTAGAATAAGCTGAAAAAGGTGGCACTCAGTTTCACTATTGGCACTCATTCCACTATGTCGGCACTCACTTGCACTCATGCACTCACTTGCATCGTGCACTCTTATGGCACTCACTTGCACTCACTGGTACTCACCTGCACTCATAGACATACTTCATTAAACACTAATAGAACATCTCCTATGATAATATTCCTTACGGTGTATTCGGGGACCACTCAAAGTTGATACACAATAAATCTGATATCATCAAAGTCTGAATCATCGAATATAGATTGCAAACCAAGAGTTGCTCATCAAGGACCATAAAGTTTCATCATCAAAGTTGAGCCATCATATCACAAGTGAGCATTAAAGTTGAGGCACAAACGTGCTATTAAAGTTGAGCATCAAAAGTGACTGATACAAAGGGGACCGTACAAAATTTTGGTGACTAAATCACCCTGAAGACCAAAGGTGGTCGAAAATTAGGCTGCCGCAAAATTAAGATGCCAAAAATTAGGTGGCCAAAAATTAACCCATGGACAAGACCAAGGTGTAGTGTGTTCGTGACGTTGAATAAGTAAAGTAAGTGTCAGGTAAATTTAAGTGTCAGAGATAATGTGTGATAAAGTCATAGTCTGTTGTTTGTGTGGTGTGTGTCGTGTGTGTGTTGTGTGTGTTTTGTGTGTGGCTTTGTGTGGTGCGTGCGCTGCCGCCGCGTTGTAATGTAATCGGAAATAGCAAAAATAGGGCTAAGCCTAACGTGGACAAAAATTAGCTGGGCCATATTGACCCATCAGGTACTGGCAAGCTTTGGGATAACAATGTCAAAGACAAAAAAGAAAGACATAAAAAAAAAAAACCCTAAGGGTGGCCAAAAATTAGGTGGGCCAAAATGACCATGGAAGACCAAAGGGTTGTCGAAAAATTAGCGGTGGTTACTACAACGGTTGCTTACGCAACCATTTGGCGCAACCCTTCTTCGAGGGGTTGCAAAAAAAGTTACATGAGATTAGGTATGCCAAAAAAAATTAGGGTGCCAAAAAAAATGGGTTGCCAAAAACATTACGTTCTCAAAAAATTTGGTTAGCCCAATAAAAGGGTCAGGCCCAAAGGTCAAGGCCAAAAGGTCAGGTCAGTAAAAATTCTAGCTCAAAAAGTCCGTCAGAAAAGTCAAAAAGGGGAGACTACTGGTGTCTCAATTATTATTACAACTATTATCAATATTAAAAATCTTTTTATTAAATATATATATAATATGATATAATATTTATAAATATATATTTATATATGATATAATATATTATAATTATATACTATAATATTATAATAATATAAATATATATATATATATATATATTTTTTTATTAATTAAATTGTATAAATATATAATATTAATAATATATGATATATATATATATTATATTATATATATATGGTTCCATGTGATCCTTCTCGCGTTTTTCTGAGTCATAAAATTTTAGTTTTTGTTTACTTTTTATGGCAGATTATCCTCATTTGGGTAAAAAAAAAATATATATAATCTTCTACTGATTTCTAGCAGGTGTGGCAATTTCTCTCTTGATTATTTAAAATAATAAAATCTAATTTAATTAATTATTATTATTATAATTTTGTTTATTTTTTCTATATTCTTAATTTTTTATACTCACGCGATATATTAATTTTTACTTTCAAAATATTTTTGTTAGATAAATGAGAAAATAATCAAATGATAATAAAATCAAAAAATCAAAAATTGATTTTTTAAATACAATCGAATAAAACATCTATCAACACATTATGCCATCCCTAGGATTATCTAACATTTAATATATATATATATATATTATACAATATATATTATATTATATATATTATATATTATATATATATATATTATAATATGTAAGATATATATATATATATATATATAATATATATCATATATATAATATATATATATATATAAATAATATATATATATATATATAATACTAATATTAATATAATATATAATATTATATATATATATTATATATATATATTATATATATAATATATATATATATATATATATTATTAATATATATATATATATTAATATATATATACGTATTTTATATTTAATATTTTTTTTTAACTAAGTTAACCCAAGAGTAGATACCGAACCGATTGGCAGGAGTCGGGTTGTCTCTCGGCCCTCCGGGGAATGACAGACGGTAAGGAATATTTCCCCCCCTCCAGGGGAGGCGTCTCCGGAGCTCCAGTCTTGGTATTTGGGTGTCGGCCAGAGGCGGGTTCCTCCGCCCTCCCCTGGGTGTATGGGAAAACGTCCCACCACTCTTGTTGGCCTATTAATTTTATAGTAGGCTTCGTAGAAATACATATATATATAAATAAACAATATTATAATATATATATATATATAATATATATATTATATATATATATATATTATATATATATATATATATATATTATTATATATTATATATATATATATATTAAAATTGTTTAGTTAACCTAAAAAAATTCTTATTTATGGCAACTGAAAGGTTACGAAAAGAAAGGAATCAAATCAAATCTTGATTCTAGTTAAACTGAAAATATTTCTGTTCAGTGCATTCGCGGACACTTTCACGGAAGGATTTTTTTTTCTTGTTAAAATTTTGGAAATATTGTTATATATAGAAGTAATTATATATAAGGCCAGCCTCCCAAAAGCATCATGCATGTAACTAAAAACTATAACAGCTACAGGAAAATAAATAACATTTTTTATTTCAACAAGCAATTTCTTCGATGAAACATAAAAAAATTTATTTTATTCTAAAATTTATTAATAATATATTAAAATTAGTATTGCCTGGTGGCAGGCGTATTCTCTCATTAACCTTCCATTTCTTCAGTAGTACGAGAGCAAGAGTTACCAAATATTGTTTTTTTTTTATTATGATCTGGAGAAAATGTTAATTTTTCTTTTTATCTCCTTTTTAGGCGGTTCGAGCCGACGGAGGGGAGAGAAGGGGGGACTTCGTCCCCCCATGTCCCCCGGTGGCCGCGAAAACCCAACTCTGTTCATCTTTGTGGTTTACCTATGGTATCTAAGTTTTAAAAAAATCGAATTTAGCACTTTGACGGTTCCCTCGGAGAGTTAGAGTCATCTTCTTCTCAAAAATGATCATTAAATACAAGATTTCCAAATGTTTAAAACAATTTAAAATTTTTCAAAAGCGTTAATATTTTTATTTTTTTGACTCATCCAACATCGTAATCACACCGCACATGACAAACCTATCATCTCCACAAAACCATCATAAACAACAAAAGATCCTTCCTGATAATAAAATTTTATTTATTTTTTCCTGTAGTTGTTATAGTTTTTTGTTACATGCATGTTGCTTTCGGGAGGATGACCTATATATAATATAAGCATTTTTTTTTTAAAACATTGATTTTTAGGTTAAGCATATATCCAGTAAACTTTCTTCTAAAGTAAATTTTCTTTTAAAAGTTTATATTTTTTTGTTGCATTATGTATATATTATTCATATATAATATATATACTATATAATATATATTATATATTATATATATAATATATAATATTATATATATACCTTCAAGATCACAACTTGTGAATGAATACGGCCCTCCGGAGTGTATCACTATCCAGGTGTTATGCGTAGTATACAGATAGGTATTCCACCAAACATAGCTCATTATTATATATATATACATATATAATATAAATTAAATATATATATATATATATATAATATATATATAGATATATATAATATAATTATAAATAAACTGATTCATAACTATAATATATATATATATATATAATTACTATATATACATATATATATATATACTATACCTATAATATATAATTATACCTTATTACTATATAACATAATTACATTATATTAATTATAATATATATATATATATAATATATATAAATATAATAATTAAAACTAACTCTCATATATATATTCTATATATATATAACTTTATGTTCTTATATTACCCATTTATATAGGTAGTCTTCAATATCCGCCGACGCCCTATACTATTCGACTTTATATATAACTATAACTACTTATTATTACACAAACTAATCATAACTATAGCATATATATACATGTATAATATACATAATATATAATATATAAAATATATAATTATCAACAACTAATACTTATCTATATATATATATATAGAACCTTATACCTCTATATATATATATATACTTAACATAACATATATTATATAATATAATCATCATATATATAATATAATAATAGTATATATAATATATATATATATTATATATATACTACTATATATATATATGAGGTATAAATATAAGTAATATATATAGTAATATATAATATAATCACTATAATATATATAATATATTATAATACTAATTACATAAATATATAGTGATTTATAAATAAATGGATAGCACAATTTCATTTATTAAACAATACAAAATAAAAACTGAATAAACTGTATAAAATGTTTAGGGTATGATTCACAATGTAGATATCCACTCTCTCAGATACGAAGCGTAGCGAAATCCACGAAGTCTTCTGATTTCTAAATTATTCCTGAGTCGAAGATGGACTCCTCAAAATATCACTGATCCTTTACTTTCAGTAAGTAAACTCCTTCCAATAAATAATGGTTCCTTAATCCAGATGAAAGTCGTTCTCAATGTTACTAAACTCTCCTTCAAATAGTTCCAATAAGTCTCTCGAAGTTGTGTAACTTTCCTTCAAATTGTTCTAATAGGTCTTTCCCTGGTTGCTATCTAATCTCTTGCAATATTTCCTTCTGAATAGTTACAAGACTCTCTAATCCTCGTCCAAAGAACTATATTCTTCAGTAATCTTCTAATCCAAATGATAATTATCAAACCTGAATTCTTCTCACTGCCTTAGTAGAGCTTTGTTGAATCAGGACTTCTTCAATGATATATATCACAAAATAATAGAAAAGTCTTCAACTGTATAATATTCAGTTACTGATAAGATTCTCATAATTAATCATATACCAAAGTAGAACCGAAGGTAGATCCAAACGTAGAACTAATTATAGAATCGAGAATGGAACCAGGTAATAACCATTTTATATCTATTTATGACTTTCCTCCGTATCTAGGATGTTGAGTGTGGAGTTAATTTGAGTCTTTTTTTCCCATGAGCCTGTAGTTCCGATGAGGTTTCACTTTCCAACTTTTATTTCCCAAATTAAATTGTTCTTAAAAATATTTTGAAATACCAAGGGTCGTTGCTCCTTGAATTCATATTCAAATAAAATTGTATTTTTTTAAATTTATCACTTTTCAAATAAATGTTTCTTCCAATTCTATCCAAAAAAAAAATAATCTATCGCGTATTGTCGGTGTGAAGTCAGGATATCTTATTTTCTGTATTCCTAATAGCATAACACACGCCCCCATTAAGAAAGAAATTTATTTTGATTTTCTTTCACACTTAAATCAGCACCATATTTCATCCCCCGATTCTCGTTAGATAGTCTGCGGCGGTATTCTTCATACCTTTAATCGATTCCAGCCTGAACTTGTATTTCTGCAGAAACAATGCCCACCTCATCACTTTTGCATTGACACACTTGGATTTCTGCATGTAGATCAGTGGCTGATGGTCCGTCTGCAGGACAAACTCCTTGCCATATAAATAATTATCGAACTTACGCACACCAAATATTATGCCGAGCCCCTCTTTTTCTAACGTAGAATAAGCTTTCTCCCTGGTAGAAAGTTTCTTACTCGCATATGCTATAAGGAACAGTCCGTCCTCGAACTCCTGCAGCAGTACTGCCCCTATAGCCATATCGCTCGCGTCTGTTTGAAGCACAAATGACTTGGTGAGGTTGGGAAGTCGTAGTATGGGCTAACAGACTAACATATTTTTAAGTGCCACGAACGCCTTCTCCTGGGCTACTCCCCATACTACTTTGTTCGGTTGCTTGTTTGTTGTTAGGTCAGTTAGCGGTGCAGCTATCGTTGAATAGCTGGGAATAAAATTCCTGTAGAACCCTGTCAGTCCCAGGAATGATCTGACTCCCTTTTTGGTGCGTGGACTCTCTGCGTCCCTGATCTTTTTCACATTATCGTCTTGCAGACCGACAACCCTTCGGTCAGCTTATGGTCAAGAAACTCTAAATCTCTAACGGCTATCTCGCATTTTTACGGTCTGAGAGTTGCGACAACATCCGCCAGTCTATTTAACAATTCCCTAATTTCACTTACGTGGTCGTCCCAGGTTTCTGTATGAACGATTATGTCGTCCAGGTAGCTATCTGTACTCTTCATACCCCTGAGTATTTTTCTCACTGCCCTAACCAGAGTGGCGCCTGCGTTTACTAGACCAAACGGCATCCTGAGGTTTTCATAATGCCAGTCTGGCGTAACAAAAGCGGTCTTAGGTAGGTCTTTGTTCTTTACCGGGATCTGCCAATATCCTTTACTGAGGTCGATCTTTGAGAAGTATTTGTCCTTCACGAACTTTGCGAAGATCTCTTCTGTTACGGCCATTGGCTCGGGGCCGAATAACGTGACCTGGTTTAGCTTTCGGTAATCTGCGCATACTCGATTGGATCCGTCTTTTTTCTTAACCATCACAATTGGTATTGCATAAGGAGAGTCAGACTCCCTAATCACTCCCATTTTTAGCATCTCACCGACCTGTTTTTTGTGTGTTTCTCTCAGCGCATACGGTATGGAGTACGGTATGCTCTTAATAGGGACTTGGGACGTCAAATTAATTTCGTGCTGCACTATATCCATATTTCTTGGTAGGTCCGTAAATACCGTCTGAATTCATTTTAATATTTACTTTATTTCTACCTCTTGTCTTCTAACTAGGCCCTTATTTTGAATCCTTCAACGTTTTCCTTAGGCGGGCAACTTCCTAAGGACCAATCGCGTCCTCGCCTAAATCAATTTCTTCCTTCTCACATTCTTCAAAATCGACAACGCCTACGCACCGCGATGTAGTAAAACATCCGCGTTTCTTCGTCCCCATTAATATTGTAATGACGTATTATTTAAACAGGTTTACGTCTATGGTAACTATCCATGCATCCACATTGTACATTCTGCACGTTCTTATACTACTAAAACATCATATCTCGCAAAAATACCTAGATCCGCAGCCGCAACCTATCAATTAAGGGCCTCACACTGCAGTTTCAGAAGCTTATCCTACATTGCAGTGGGGAGTCAATATTAAACACACACGTCACCTCTATTTACTCACAATCCTCTTTCTCCTTGGCGCACGACAATCCTATACTCACTACACAGGCAAATACAATCAAGTGCAGTTCTCGTAACAAGACATTGCAACCATCACGAGGCCTCGCATCACTTTCTCCCTATTCAGACGATCGCTCTATCATGACATATTCTATTACGGTATTCGACCGTCCCAACTACTTCTCTCTCATCCCCCCGTACACATAACCGATTATGTCAGCATCGAAGTACACACAAACAACAATACACACATGATGATAACTATTCGTCACCTCGTCCGGCTGCCGGAGTCCGTCTAATACCAAAACTTTCCTTCATTATCTGCATGGGTCCTCTCACGGTTCTCAAATACAACAATTCGAAAGGCGCGAATCCGATGCTTTCCTGCTCGGTACCTCATGGTAGGGCGAAACTGTAAGGATCTGAAAATTTATTCCACCTTTTAGGTTGTTCACTGCAGAGTCTTTTTTCAGCATCCTTTTCATTGTTCCGTTGAAACCTAATTCAACCCAGGCCATTAAATCAATTTCTAGTTAGTGATATAGCAGACTATGTCTTAGCTAGCTTATATTCCATATCATCTAAACCACGATGGGTACCTACCTTCCGCGACCGTGATCGACAAAACGTGTCCTCAGTCGTTAAATATTTCATCCGGTACCCCAATCCTAGACAGTACAAAGTCCACCCAGGCTTCTGCACAACCGCATTCTGTATCGCAAATCATCTCCCTTTAACGCGTCATTTAACCGAACTTCAGCGGCGTACCTTCGTGACATAACTCTACAAGCAGGCCATAAAGAATTATATACTTATGTACATCCTGGGAGGAAGGCACAATCGGACCTATGAGATCGTACTGGCCAACCCCTATCAACCACGTTGGGATCACCAGATAAGTCAGGAGAGAAACCTTCAGATCAAATGAGATTCGCTTACATATTAACCACATCCTTCCCTCCTTTCGGCACCGTCTTGCTGACATAGCGTCCACACGAAATGAACAGAAACATCTGCGACAATTACCAACGTCATTCGTTCATCCCAGGCCAGTCAAAAACTCTGAAGAGTTACCTTGTCAGTCCACTCTTTGTTGATCCCGAGGTGTAAACCTCCCATGAATACTCATCGTGTGCCGTCAATCAATCTTAACCTTCACTCTACACAATTCTTTATTTATCTTTGAACACAACACGGACTGCTCGCTCGGACCTCTCTTTCATCTTGTTATACAACCGAAATACAAAGATTCCTTTCTTTACAATCGTAAATACGACCGCTTTCTTCTTTAATTTTCCAATCTCAACTCAAGCCCCCACGAAATCTGTTTAAAGTCTCATCCTCGTATGAAATTTCCAAATGAACTTTTTCCACAGAAAGCTGATCGCATCATCTTTATGTGAATCACGAACAGTTCCTCCGTCTTGTTCATATATAACGCCCGACATCCACGCGCCCCTTAACATCCTCCCGCTAACATATTATAGCACACATCCGCATACCTGACACTATGTCCACTATAATCCACCCTTATTCTCTATAAATCTTGCTCTCTTATAATGAATATCAACTCCACTCTACAATCCTTACCAAAATCTCCGTGGACATGTCCATCAGCACCTACCTTCATCCTATCTAAATAATTAAAGATCGCGTCCCCATCCCATGACCATATCCCTTCATCAGCGTACCAACTACTGACATATATAACATCAATTCAAATAACCTTGCGAAAACCACAGCTCCAATAACAGACCTACGAACACAACTACACAAGTCTAACCATACATCACACACGATAACTCACAAAAAATCTCTCGCCACCAAATAACTTAAAACCACTAATATCATCCACCATACACACACAATAAGTACAACAACATTCATAAATCACTTAATGCACTGTTGCAACCTCGCGAAATTAAATAACTACCCAACATCCGAACATACTCACTGCGCTAAAATCCTAAGACACGTAACCATACCTTAAGTAACAAAACGTAACATCCTCCTTACTCAACCAACATCGCATTACACCATCCAACAAAATCCTCGACTACCTCATTGCATCACGCCACTCCACATCGCACTACAATCTAACCCATCAACCACAGCCCATACCGCACCCCACTGTGGCTGTGTGTGGTCACCAAACAAACCTGAAACTCGTCAGCCCAGCACACTCCTAACCCCACTGACGAGCGTCCGTCGGAAATCCAAGGCTTTTGTCTAAATGCTATCTACACATCTAAGTGGATCCTGATGTTCGGGAACCCACAATGCACTTGTACATAACCCTGTACACATTAGCATTGAACCATCAGAATCAAATGCGCCTCCGATCGCTCCGGGTGCGATAAAACTTGACGCACTCGCAGCGTAAGTTAGTAAAGCCAGAGTACCTCTGTGGAGTAACCTTCACGATCCTCGACATTAACAACCATAAATCACAAGCGCCAGGCAACCATGCTCAACTGCATAAAAAATAAACACACTAAAATAGCCACCACATCGACTACTCATGCAAGACTTCAAACTTACTGATCCCTACAGACCCACATGCACCAACAATACCAAATGACATCCACAGAACTCAACACTTACACAACACCGCGAAGTTACTGAACCCATCCCACTCTAAGTCCACAAATCTAATACCACAGCCTCACTGCCCGTCACGCTAAATAAAACTCCAATTCAAAAAACAAAAACACACACCAACACCACATACACCCAACGACGTCTACAATATCCAAATAGACAACCCGTAGGCCAACACAAACATGCGTCCTCTCGTAATCAACCTCGCATGGAGCAGCAATAACCACACAACACACACTTACGAATTAATCTCAACAACGAAAACCACATACAATACACTGATTCATACATTTGATAATATCACACCCAACCACAATAACATCTCGACCCACATATTCCTATAACAAAACCAATACAAGCAGAACATACACCTCTATACAATAACCACAGATCTCCAATTCCACACATACTATTAACAGAATCCTATATACACACTGACAAACACACTAAAGTGCTCTCTCATCCCAATACTATTTAAACAAGTACAACAGCACATCTACTAAACACACGAACGCAACTCGATCCAGACAAATAACGTAATAATCATCACACACCAAACCACAACACAAATAGACACACCTACAACTCGACACTAAATCACCCACCTCACGCTATCCATCGCAGAACCTCTTACATCACCAACGACAACACACACAACGCCCCTGCAAAACATCAAACACATACTTACCGTCACAAGCATACACCCAATCCACCCCACACTAAACTACTAACACTACAATCAACTAACATCATATCAACCAAAAACAGAATACACAATACTACAACAAAACACTCACCCAACTACCACGAGATCCTATAACGACCACGAGCCACTCCCACTCCACTTCTACAAAACCACACCCATCAAACATGATCCACTACGGCAATCTCGTTCAACAAATCTCTACAAAAATCACAAATCACTCCTACATCGACACATCCTTCACCAACGAAAACACAAATAACATCACACAATAATTCATGCAATACGACCGCACACGCACCATAACCACATCAACACTCACCTCTAAAACTAAACACTACCACCAAGCTCACACTCACAAATCAGACAAAGCCAGACCTCGCAGCCTCGCCGATCACAACGCACTGATACCAAATAACCATCATAAACTCTCTTCACGTCTACGAGCTCGAAGACCCGTTCACTCCACATGACTATCAAGCATACACACCACCAGCACTATACCTCACATACTAATATACCCTACCAGACCGCACACGCATACCACATAATCCACATCACCCGCCCCCAGATAACTCCAATACCACTCTCCACAACCATCAACAACAGCAACAAACAATTCAGCACACTACATATCATCATAAACATCAACCTAAGCAGATCCGCAGCCAGATCTGAAGAACTCCTCAAACTAATGCACCCGACGCCACATCAACACACGAAGACCTGACCGTAATCCTAACAACAGTCGTGTAACACCAGCCATCAACTTATGTCGCGCCACGATGAGTTAGCTGAAATGCTGCCGTCGCTGAACACGATTCAACACTACTAACTCACATCGCATCTGCGCGACCCACGTAATATCTACAGAGATCTGTCACCCCCTCATGCAAAGTACTAGTAACTCCTCGCAACTGCATAACTTCGTCCACTACTATCAAGATTCGAGAGTACATCTGTATGCATCATCATCATCACCAGCAAGCTCGTCCTCAGGCACACGTCGCCCGATAGACATGCTACAAATCACCATATCACATTGATCAGCGTGAGCAGCCATCTACGGATCATAAGAATGCATCACTATATCACTTAGCCGACTTCGACTTCAATCCAAGATGTCAGTGCCTATCGCTCTTACAAAAGCGACGCTAACACACTAGAGACTTCACCTCCTCTTACGCCACCAATTACACCCATACCAACACTAGCAATCCTACCACATCACAAACCTGATACCGTAAGCAAAGAATAATGATCATGCCCTAGAGTTATCAACCTATACGCCGACAACAACCTATCAGAAACCTATATAACTAAAAACAGACACTCTTGCCTCTTCTCACGCTCAATATAGACACGTTCACTTTACTCCCCAAACAGAAGCTAAAAATCTGTCACTCAATAACCCCCCACTAGTCTCTTACACAACCATTACCAAGCCAAATTGCATCATGCGACATTCACAAATTACTTACACTCTCTGATCAACCAAGGCCAGTCATCATAAGAGACTGAGCACAACAATATTAAAATGACCATACGATCGCGTAGCTCTCTATCTCAAACATAACCACACGGTATCCATGTATATCCAGCCCTACTTTTACCCACACACTCAAAACTGATAGTCACACCCCAGCAAGCGCGTCATACCACCCTAATTCCACACTCTTCCCCATTGCTAAACCATGAGATCTCAGCCAGCCAGCCCGCATTCGCTTCACTGTTTGAGCTCATACACTCTCACAGGAAACCTGACGCGACGCACTCTTGAAAATACGCACCACCGCGTCTTCTTGCAGTGAGTCGGCACGAATGCCACCGTCCACTGATGAACGACAGACAATCACAGCACTACCTAATTCCAAACTGGACACTACACCACTGGCCGCTCATCGTATCCTACTGTAGTAAACCTCAGCGAATTCTATACACCCGATACTCCAACACTTGTCTTCCGCAACGTACCCGCATCCAGACCCCGGACGATGCTAATATAACCTCATAACAGTTTCATGCTTCACAGTTAACACTCCGAACCTAGAAGGTCCTCAATCCCTTCGGCGTCACACTCCGTATCCCGAAGCTCACTTGACTTAGTTACCTGTGCAACTCGAAGAACTCACACCTAGTGCAGGTACTATTACTATCGGACATACTTAATACAACCAACACACCAGCATACCCGCACAGCACAAATCCATGCCAATACACTACTCCATCACTATGTACCACAAGATTACCACATCATCAATATTAAACTACTCCCTAATATACCCTAGTAACAATCAACACAACGTCATATATGTCCTCAACCACGAACCAACCCACACTGTTACACTGCAACTATCCTATCACCGTTCTAGCCATGCATCGTCCACTCCCACACGTATACCCACAATAAAACTCCTAATCAGGCACTCTCTACGGAGCCGTCGATATGCGAATACACACAGTCAATTACTACTAAATTATAACCAAATACAGATCACTCACATGACATCACACACAGAGATCATGTAGATCTCAACTATAGAATCTACAAATTCAATCAACTTACTAAAGATCTGAATCTATAGACACCATCATCCATTATACCACACGAAACCCGACTCACTCAACTGCAATATACACACACCGACCATAACAACCGTATAATACTGGCTCATCTCTCAAACCTGCAATCTAACAGCATCATGTATGATTTATCACATATCCACCAATCACAAGCCATATGACATAATCCTATATAGACAATCATGACACCCGCCTTACCTCACACACCTATCCTATCATCTCTTTATCTCCAGACTGGATCTCGCGAGTCTCGACAGCGACAGCGAATCAGTGCTTTCGAAAGTACTAGCATATCGCCGTCCACTATCTATATGATCTTTCCCAGACTCACCTACGAAGACCAAATCGATAAAAGAGTCCGACCTAATCTAACTACTACATCACTCAGAATAAGGTTACACACGCGACTATAACCATCATCATCGTAGAGCTCAACCAAATATAACTTATTCACCTTTTGACTCTCTCAGGCATACTTACAATAAATCACCTCGTCCGTCACATGCGCCTAACACTAAACCAGCACGCTAAAGTATTAACACCATTATTCATTATCTCTCACGATGTATCTCTCTCGGTCTGATCTCTATATCAATACTCACACCTCTCTACTCTCCAGAGCGAGTCTGTTCTACCTACATTATTTACGAACCTCAAGTATATACATTCTACTGCAAGACTCGCGATATCACACTATAATAATATCCCAACCGCATAATTAACCTCGTACAGACACATTAGCACGATTAATCTAATAAAGTTATATGAAGCCAGCACGCTTGCACACATTTCCGATCTGGGATCCCCTATCTCTCCAATTGTTGTGTAACCGGTCTGTTGTATAGTGCCTATCGTATTTGGAATCGCTCTCTCCGTACAGGGCTTGTTAATCTTATTAACAATCAAAAATCCTTGTGCCCTTTCTTCCCAACATTTGAAGCAAGTGGACTGGTATTTGTGTCTTTCAATGTGTTTAAAACTTTCGTTAGCATCCTTTTTCCCTTTCTTGGAGGGTCTTCTCACTATCCTTCGATGCCCAACCATTTTGTTATGGGCCAGGATGCACTTCATACGGAATGAATCGAACATGACTTTCTGTCCAACATTCTTCCTTCACAGGTAAAAACCAAGTGTTGACAAAGTTCTTTCGGGCAAGTGTAAGGGAAAACTTGCCTCTGCTATTATCAGATGATGAGTATCACACACTACCACAACACAACCCGATGAATTAATATCCTTACTTTATCTGCCTTGGACCAGTTCCCTGTCAAATCACGTCATCATGAACTATAGTTCTCTCCAATCATTGCATCTTATGAAATTGTACTGGGTCTATATCCATCATCTATATGCCTTTTGCATTCCTAAATTTATTCGGATAGCCACGCTCTTCCTAACTAAAATTGTACACAATAGAAGGCGCATTCTTCAAATTGTCGTAATCTTCGAACTCTTCATTAGAATGCAGTGAATATGCGACTTCAAAGCTTCCCTGTTAATGAAGTCGCTAAGGGGATGTCCATTTCCTTTATTCCATCCGTCCACCTCCCAAATCTTTCAAAGCGTTCGAGGTAGCACGTCTATCTTCTCCATTCGTATCGCTCTGATTCGCGCAAATAAATGAGGAGCTTAAAGCCATCACTCATATACAGCCACCTCTAACATCGTTATTGTGTTCTTGCAGTTTGTATAGTTGATATTATTGCCTGCTTGCAATTCCATTCTACATGCTCTCTTTGTCTCTCTGTGCTTCTCTGTCGCTTCCTCTGTCATTTCTGCCGCTCTCTTTCTTCTCTGCAGTCTCTCTTGTCATCACTATGCACTATCATACTCATCTCTTCACTGCCATAATGCACAGCTACTCAAGCGTACGTCTCTGAGCACAGAGCTATAACTGATCCTCTCACGCACTTATCCACCTCCAGGTCACTCCACTACAGCCAGCTTCTCCTTCGAGAGTCTAATATCGCTTCTCTGCTGCCTGATTCTACTATAACGCTCAGCTTCTACTTTCCAATAACAAAGACTCTGCTATACGTAAGTCACAACAATTACACCTCTAATCTCTTCTGCCTTAACAATACTACGACAGGATCGTTAGCAATTCTCTTCTCCAGGCAAGACTATAAATTCCCTCTGCTCATCCTTTTCCACATACTAAGTCCAACACTCAGGTCGTATGGGCACGCACCAACACTATAATATCGCGCCGCATTCACATTAATCCATCAATTTTAAAAAGGTAAATTTTATACAGTTGAAAAGGATTTTATAGTAAATACAAAAATTGGGCTGCTCCTTACTCTGAATTGACGACTGTGATATTCTTTTAGGAACTGTTTCAAATAAGACCACTGATATATTCTTTTTTTTCAGAAGTAAATTCAGACAGAGTTTTCAGTTTATTGGTCTCAGTATTTCCTTTTAGAAAATATTCCGGACAGAGCCTCCAATTTATGTCACAAGATGGGGATTCTGTCAATAACAGTGTGACAATTCACCAATAACACAGTTTAATAATTAAACAATACAGAATCCTATCTCTCAATTATATCATATATTAAACATATGCCTGTCTAGGGCCATATGATTCACAATGTAGATCTCCACTCTCTCAGATACGAAGCGTAGCAAAATCCACGAAGTCTTCTGATCTTTTAAATTATTCCTGAGTCGCGGATGGACTCCTCAATATATCAACGATCCTTTACTTATAGTAAGTAAACTCTTTCCAATAAATAATAGTTCCTTAATCCAGATGAAAGTCCGTTCTCAATGTTACTGAACTTCCCTTCAAATAGTTCCAATAAGTCTCTCGGAGTTGTGTAACTTTCCTT
Source organism: Trachelipus rathkii (assembly GCA_015478945.1). Lineage (NCBI taxonomy): Eukaryota > Metazoa > Arthropoda > Malacostraca > Isopoda > Trachelipodidae > Trachelipus > Trachelipus rathkii. The sequence goes on from JABUQX010063280.1 coordinate 28,494, forward strand.
CAAATTGTTCTATTAGGTCATTCCCTGGTTGCTATCTAATCTCTTGCAATATTTCCTTCTGGATAGTTACAAGACATTCGCTTAATTCCTCGTCAAAGAGAGATTATGCTTCAGTAATCTTCTAAAATCCAAACTCATCTATCAAAACCTTTGAACTGTCTCCTCATGACTCCTACGAGTAACGCTACTCTACAAATAAACCTCTACATCGGCATCCTATCTCGAAAGTAACTCACTATCACCCGAAGATACATTAAAAGTCTTCATGTTCATGCACCTCATATGATCGTGACCCTATACCAAAATTCTCATAATATCATAATCAAGTGCCGGTAGCCAAGAACCAATTATAGAAATCCGAGATGGAACCCAGGTAACTAGAGCACACCACACAGATGTATGTTTGAGTGTGGAGTAATGGTGAGAGTCTTTTCCATGAAAGGCTAAATATATATATTTCACACTATTTATATATGCAAATAATAATTGAATCTAAAATATTTGAAATGGGAGAAGAATTAATAAATCAATAGCAAAAACAATTGTACTATATAAAAATATATTACATATATATTAAATAAATATTCTTCAAACACTTTCAAAAAAAAAAATGAATCTATCCGTATAGTCGTGTGAAGCTCATGACTCTTATTTCTGTATCCTAATGTAGCATAACAAAATCCCATATCCTCCGAGCCTAGAAACTACCCATGCAACGAGCTCACCCTATGCACAAGAGAATATCTTAACTTAACGAACTGCCGCCTACAACAGCGTAGAAGAACTCCCTATCACACAGTTATATATTCAAATATAATCTCTATATAATATACTATACTAAATAGACATGACCCAGTAAATATAATTACACAATAATCATAACACCTGCGTAGGCTCACTCGCATAACACACATATAGTACACTAATAGTAACACTACAAGCCTAACGCCGCAAACATGGCAGCAAATAAGGATACTAACACACCCATATATATAACACACGCTAATATATATATATATATATCATTTTATGTTTTGTAATCTCTCTCGCGTTTCTCTGAGTCCTGAAATTTTAGGTTATGTTTTATTCACACAATCTTGTTTACACGACTAATATCTCCATTCATGCACTACAGAGGTAACAACACGACACATAAATATAAATCAGTCATCTCCACTGAAATTCTATATTATAAGGAAGTGAAGCAGAGATTGCAGGCGTACTCTTAAACTCTTACTTTACCTTTTATATATAATGAGTTAACCAATATATATAAATATAACTAGAAAATATACAACCCACCTCCACAACATAATCAACCTATATCCACATATCACCTAAATGATACACACTCATACCATAACCATAATCATAACATACGATAAGATTTACTGAAATCATACCTATCAAACACTAATATATACATAACAATATAATTATCATAAATACTACACTACTATATAATACTAAAAAATACTAATGCACTCCCTCTCAAAAAACTTTTCCATCCACCCAAACCATACCCTATGCGTTACGATTTTTGTACTTATTAAAACTTTATCCGTCATCTAACTTAAATAATTTATTTTTCTTATAAGGGAGCATGATAAATATCCAGAAATAAGGGCACCCAGCAGCAATATTTCTCACGGAAACAAGCAGCCTCATACGAACAATTACAAGGAAAACCATAATAAACAATCACTGATATTGCACATAACAGCAGAGTATGAGACTTTACTTACAACTCGCGAAGAAGAAACAAAATCCGAAAAGTACGGAACACTTACAGAAAAAAAAATTACATCATATTTGGAATCAAGCGTATAAAGCCTTAATTATATGTAAAGTCGTTTCGTCCCCCCTCTGATCCCTTATCTAGAGGCTCGAGCCTCTACAAAAAATTGACCCAGTCCTACAAACGGATACACATATTTCCATTAAGGCAGAGGCTCAGCACAAACACGAGACCCACACAATGGACCCCGATAAGAACCGAAACACCCACAGACGAAGTAACCACACATCCCGTCGCTCCACCTACAGTCGCACTAGAATCCTCACAGAACCACCACTGTTCACTATCTATATCAATGCGGTCTAGACTGCGGACTCACTCTCGTTAGTTTATAAAGGCATCCAAATATCACCTTAGCACGCACTAATACAGACATATACAATCAACCTTCTATGATCCCAAATATGTAAACTTATATAATTACTCCTCTGTAAAAATAGATCGTCAACACTTTTCTATTTAACACTTTCGACTCATCGCTTTTTTCAATTCCGGGTAAACAACTAAGCGTTATTATGCTAGTACTCCAATCATGTTATTCAGGCACTAGAAATGAATATTTATCGACTTCCCCTCCTAATATTTCCAAGATTTTCAGCATTAAAGTTTACTCCTTATAACAGATTATATAACATATCCTATAATAATTAGATTCCCAAAAAGTTTAAGCAAAATGGACGCACAAAAGCCTATAGGATAATATTTCGCTTAGACGTAATACATTCATCGCTGCAATAACACGCCTGAAATATTAAGATTTAATTAGAGAACACACAATTCAAAATGGAACGAAATATTAAATAATAACAAGAGTTAATTACACGTGTAAAAGCGAGAATTGTTAAAGTTTATGACAAATAGGCATAAGATTAGCACTAAAACATTCAGTTATATGTGAATTTAGCATGTTAAAAGGTGATTATATATAAAAATTAAAATTATGCATATACAAAATATTTATATTGAGTAATTAATATATTATGATCAAATATATAATATATATTATACAATATATATAAATCTATTACTATGATATATATATATTATATACAATAAAGTAGGTCAATTACAAATATATCTATAGTATTATTATAAAAAAAAAAAATGACCATTCTTATATCTTCTGTAGTAGCTACTATATATATATACTACATTTATAATAAAAAATTATAATATAGAACCTAAAATAAATAGTCATATACTTAGTCATGTATAATCAGTATATAAAGTGTAGGTATGGGAGATTATATAAATATATTACTTTATTATATTATTTTATATTTAATAATAAAATATATATGTTAAAATAATTGATTATATTTATTATCAAATAATTTACATTAATATATAATATAATACACTAATTTTTAGAAAATATTATATTAGTTATAAAACTGGTCAGAACCCGCCAAAAATTTGCATTAAACTTTTATATATAATGCAAAATGTAAATAAATATATATATTAAATCAATTTTGAATCCCTATAGTTTTTTGTTATAATACGGTAAATAGCAAGTTAGCATACTTCCCGCACGACTTAAAACCAAAATTAAATTCCAGAAATAACAATTTAAAACATATATATAAAAAAAAAACACATATCAAGAATTGTCTCCGGCTAACTTTCATAGACTTTACAAAGCAATTTCTACACTGTATATATTAACCCCCTCTACTCTATTAAACAATATAAAACAGCTTCTAAGTACAGCTCAAAACAGATATAATGTTCCCCTATTTCACACATCTTTGACACTCATCTAATCTCTCTATCAACAGACATACATTAAGATTAAAATTAAAAAGCACCACCTCATTGTTCCCACCCCTCTCACTGTGAAGGAGAAATGTTCCATTTCTCAGATCTAGCTAATGTGGACACAGAACACTTACTACACAATTGAGAGCCCCCTTACTTAATTTGATCATCAAAAGATTTGCAACTTTTCTAATATATTAATGGTCAACGCTTATGAATAATTGATCCGTTCTCTGGACTTAGCATTCATTGTGGAGTGGACACAATATCACTCCAAGTGCTTGTTTCTTGTAGGGAGGGTAATAATATATATATATATGAATTACATTTATATTTACCATTATGTTACCTTACTGTATTAATAATATAAGATATGCTCAATATTTTTTATGTTATGTTACTCCCTCATATTTTTATTATTTAAGATTAATAAAGAGTATTAAAAAATTTATTTTAAATTGAGGATGCTTAATATATATATATATATATATATTAATATATAATATATATATAATTCATATTCTAATGATTACTGAGCAATGCTGTTAATATATATATTATTAATATTAATATATATAATATATATATAATATATATATAGATATATATATAATAATATATATATATAATATATATATATATAATATATACCACAGATAATAATATAATATATATTAAATATTATATATAATAATTGCAGGTGGTTATCAGGCTACAAGAATGGACAAGATAAATTCCCTGATGGTATAAATGATGATCTATTCTTTATTTAAATTCATATATTATTATTAGCAATTAATATGCAATATATATATATATATATATATAAATATTTATTAATTATATAATATATTAATATTAATTATTATCATATTATATTATATATATATATAATTAATAGTATATATTATATATATATATATATATATATATTATATATTAATATATATAATTATATAATATTATATAATATATAATAATGATAATTACATTCTATTTTTTGTATACTATTTAAAAATTATTATTTTTGAGGTTGAAATTTAGGTACCTACCAAACATTCTTGTTAATACACCTTATAACTCAAAGGGTTATATAGACCTAAAAAAATACGGTATGTATATAAAAGCCTTTCTGCCATTCTAGATGGAAAGGGTAATGTCCCCTTCTAGGAAAATTTCTTAGTTATGTCAATGTTCATAGGAATTTTAATAAGAATTTAAACTGAAATCTAAAGAAATTTTAAATCATATATTCAGTATATATATATATAAAAATTCTGATATTGGTTATGTAATTTAACACATTAAAGCTCTTGATGCATTATATTTATTGTTATACCTAGTTTATTTAATTATACCAATCTTATTTAAACTGGAAATTAAGGAAATTATTATTATGATTTTCTTTTCAAATTTTTGTGAATTTAAGTTTTGGAATTTCTTTTCTTTCCAAGAGCTTTTCCAAATTGTAAGAAGTTAGAAATAAATAAACTAATGATATTTATATATTTTTTAATTGTACAGAATATGGGTTACATTTCTAATTTTTCTTTTAATTTCAGCAAATTTATATTCTAATGAAGAACACGCAATAAAACTTGAGCAGCAATTTTAAATATATAAATTAGAAATTAGAAAATCTTATTATGAGCTAAATTTAAAAGTTTCAACGGCTCTTAGAATCATAAAAGTATGCCAGAAATTTTCCAAAATTTCATAACCTTCCAGTATGGTAGTCCTGGAGAGATGTTATACAGTGTTTATTTACTGATGCTTAATTTCTCTAACCATTATTTGTCTACATCAATCTGCTATGATAAGTATACCTCCAAAATAGTGAGGCATAACCACTGCGCATAATAGGAACTATTTTAAATTTGTTATTTCAAGATGACAGTAATAAACTGAAAATAGAAAATTATCCTTTTACCAAATTGAATTGTAGAGGCTGATGGGTAATAATTATCACCTTATTATCAAAGTGAGTATTTATACATTAAATTTAAGAATGTGTTTATGTTACTTATTTCATGATTGTTGGTATGTTTATTTTGTCTATATTAATATATATAATATAATTAAATTAGTATAATAATATATATATATATATATTATATTATATATATATATAATATATATATTATTATATATATATATATATATATATAATATATATATATAATATATATATTAATAATATATATATGAATAATATATATATTAATATCGTATGTATATATATTATTAATATAATATATATAATATATATATATATTATAAATATATTATTTATATATATATAATATAAATAATATACAGTAATAATATTAATATAATGAATATAATATAATTATATATTTAATAAATATATATATAATATATATTATATAATATATATAATATAATATATATATATATATATATATTATAATATATATATATATATATAATATATATATTATATATATTATATATATTATTGGCTATACCACTTCTGTCGAATAACTATCTGACTCTTAAATTAACCAAGAAAGAGAACAATAACTATAATTTTTATACTAAAATTATCTTACTTTCTTTCCCTCAGAGATCATAAGTTCAGTCATTTCAGGTGTCATTTCAGCACAATCACATCAGTCACACTTTTATCAAATCAAAACTAGTAATGATTCTAGACACTTGCGATACCAGCCCATCATATCTTGGTTTATAAAGGGTGAGCGGACTCAATATTATTAGGGCATAATAAAAAGAGAGAATAAAAAGTTTCTTAATATAATAAAATGTTAATCCTAAGATCATTAATATTATTTTTCAATAAGACAATTGGTGACAAGCTCCAATTTTTTATCGAGATTTTTATTATATAGGTTATATATACAATGACCATTCATTAATGTAAGCTCGTAGGATAAAATGCTCAATAGATAAGAAGGTATGTAGACACCACATAGAATAATATTATACTGAGAGTGTATGATTATTACACGATAAAATACGGAGAATATGAATTAGCAAAGGAACATATATTAAGTGTTGAATTTAGTTTATAAATTAAAGTCAGAAATAGTTGACTTATATGAAGCAATTGTCGATGGTGAATTTCATAAAGTGAAGGATCCAATATATCAAGAAGGCACAATACAATGAAAAATTATTATGAGGTAAATTTTTATGGATCACAGCGGTGACATAGACGACTCTAATTCAATCAGTCTGATTATGTTCTGCTATGAAGAATTTTTTGAGAGTATTAAATCTCGTTCTTCGTACCTCTCAAGTTATTTTGATTTCAGAGAAGAGTATGTAGCTGCCTGATCAAAAAGATTGTATACAACTAGCTCATTAGAAGACTATGTAAACCAAATATACGCTTGCAAATCTCTGAGTTAGCGGGGCGCCCTAACATTTGTTCACTATTTTGTTTGAGAATTTGGTCTATTATTAGAATCTGTCAGATTTTACACGATGAGATTAATATCATTAATTTTAATTCATAAAATAATATAATCACATTATAAGTATTTTTTGATTATTCTAATGACTTATAGTGGCTCGCTTACATTGATATAATTTATATCTTAGTTTTATTTACTATATAGTATTATCTTATTTAATTAAGCACTGAAACACATGAACAATCTCATATATAATTAAGAACTTTTTTGCAATTAATATATTTTGAAAAATTATCCCTGGAAATTGTACTCTACATAAACATTATATACTGTATATATTATATTTTTTTTTTTTTTGAGTTATGTAAGTAATAAAATAAAGAAATAATATTATATTAGTAAAATCACTTACCAAATATGAAAAAGGAGGTTATATTACCAATATTATATTAGTTTGCATATATAAATTTTATTAATTACTAATGTGGTACATCAGGTGATAATTTTACATAAAACCATTACATCAATAATAACCTGATTATATAACTTATATATATTATTTATACATATATATTAGATTTTATTATTTATTTTATTAACATATATTAACTTATATATATATATTATATATATATATATATATATATTATATATATGATTATATATACGAATATTTATAGCATTAAAATTATATATAAAATGCTACTAATTAATATTATTTATTTTTAAGGTTTTATATAAAATTTATAATATTATATACCTTAGAGAAAAACGAAGATTAGAATTTATTAATATTAATAAGATTTTTGTTACCTTATAGTTATATATATATATTGGTCTTTTGTATTTATTTATAAGCTTATATAACTATCATATAGTAACATTTAATCATAATATATAACCTATATATATTAATAATATAATATAATATAAACTAAATAAAAATATATAATTAGGGATGTACCGGAAACTTTTCAAGTAATTTTTTGTGTGTGCTTACCGGAAACAGATGGAATGCGCAGGGTCGTTGAGACGTTTCCGTGACTCCCAGAATGGAAGGTACGTGTCCAGAACACGAGAACTTAAATCGACTCTCAGTCTAACAGCTTGTATACAGGTAAGTTCGATAAAACGGTTGGGACACTGAAAACACCTTTTTCTTGATTTACAGATTAGTACTCTCATTAATTAATCTGTGGCATACATTATAGTCAATTAAATTATAACAAAAAATTTGTGATCTCCTAGTGTTACTCTAATACTTCTGTAAGAAAACAAAAATATATGGATCACAGTGGATAAGTTTATATAAGGCTCTGTATAACACTTTAGAGTAGGAGCCATAGTGTAAATATATAATAGCACTTATTTATTATATAAAAGTTTTAAAAACACACTTGGGCTCAATACCGATCCTTAAAACAATTTATACAAATATATATCAGAAAATTCCTACTCATCGGAGAATAACTTACGATGATCAAGCACACCAGATAGATATTTATATGCTGGTTGTAAAAACATGCGTAGATAGTAAGTCGAGTATCTGAGAGAACTGAGTTAAGAATGGTTCCATGGAGGATATGGTTTTTCTACACACACTATGCATACCATGGCGCCAAATTCTGTAAGCCTTAAATTTATTGTACACACCACAAATATGATCTATCAGGATGTACGCACATATAAAACTCATTTGTCAATAATTGCTTAGCAAAATAAAGTGAATCAGTAAAATTGAATTATGATTAAACATTTATATACATTAATACTCACATATGATATATATATCACAAGTCAATATCCAGTTTTAAACTCACACATTTAGCCATTTATTTTGTGGATGCTCATATCTTAATACTTATTAATAAATTATTAAGACAAATTCAAAGAATTGTAATAATATATAATAATTACATGAGGATGTGAAGCTTAAAGGATAGTAAGTTTAATCTATTTTAATTTATTTAAAAATATTTGATAAAAGAAAAGTCACATAAGATATTCTCATAAATGACCTATCTCTATAAAATTCAATACATATTTGTAAATAATATTTTGATTTAAAAGATTACAGGCGCTACTAATCTCATGATTCAATTCTATTAATTGCAACAAATTACATAAAAAGCACCATATAATTAATCTATATTGAGAATATGCACAGAAAAGCTATCTAACAACACAAATCTAACTTGAGAGAGTGAGTAAAAAAAAAAAAACAAATATAATTAACAGAGGGTTTATTTGATCATTTGATTGATCGCTATTTACATAATTAACTATTAATCATTGATTTCAAAATTTAATAGACGCTCTAATTGAGATTGATGAGATAAAAACTAAATATTGACATATGATGAAAGTCTTAATCTACACAATTAACTATCACATTTAACAAAAAGCGATATAAAACATTTTTGACGAAATATCTTATAGTTACATTAATAGCGTATTTGTTCCTAATTTATTATATATTTCTAAACAGGAGAGGATAATTAACATAGAATATTATAGTGTATCTCCATTAGAGAGTAAATTTCCTTGAGTAATAAATAGGCTCAGTATCTGTATGTGATATAAGCTCCCAGTTAAAATATAAAATCCTGACTATATAAATAGTATTCAGTCTTGAGAGTAGAGGCTAAGTAAGCTTCCATCTCTAATAACCACATTTTTATCACATTATCGCACCCAGTTTGATTCGAGCGAACAATTTTTCAATACTGTTGAACGCTACAATAGATAGGTCATTATGGCCACCTCCTCGAGTTATTGAAACAGAGTTTAATAATGTTAGTAATCTCACGCCATTTACAGATTATCATCTGGGGTGGCTTCACATCTTTTGCAATACTTAGCAGGAATTTATCGTTGCATAACACAAACGTTGATTTTTCCTCTATTAACTCCATCTTTATGTATTATGCAACACGATATTGTGACTATGAACGCTTGTGATGAAACTTCCCAACACGCTGCGATTTATAGGAAACCAAGAGACAAGATCAAGTAAAAATAAATTGATTTCAGTAGTTAAACAAATAAACTGATCAAATATTGTGATGGTTATGAACTTATATCATTTTGGAAGATTAGATTGGTTCAAAGGGGCTAATTACATTGGAATTATGAAACTAAAATCTCATCAATGGTCATATTTTTAGGAGAGTACGTAACTTACCTACTCGCAACGACGATAATTAATTGCTGTAAGAGAGTTTATACCAATTTGGTGGTGGTCACGTAAGAGGATGAAGTAGCACCTAACATTATACTATCTAAGAACTTACAAAGAGAATTATTGGCTAACACGTATAGCAGACATTAAGTATAATTTCATTATACAGTTTGGTGACAATGTGGGTTTCTTTTCACACCAATTCATCATTTTTGTTCTTCAAAGTTATTAACAATAAAACAATACTGCCTTTAAAACACCTCTAGCATTAATTTTTCTACATTCTTTACGTTTCTTATATGTTTCACAATTGAGAAGTCACAAAAATAGCACATGGTGAGACAGACATTGTTAAATTCCAATTCTATGAATATTTCACAGCATGTAAGCATAGTATACCAAAAACCACGAGAGTTAGTATTATATATATTAGTATATGGAATTTCAGATTCAGCTATTAATTTATATTAAGAGATAGTTATATTATAAAATATTACTAAAAAAAAAAAAAAAAAATAAAAAAATAAAATAAATTATACACGAATTATTAAACACATTTTAAAACGCACAGAGATGTAAGTTTAAGTTTACCTTTACAATTCGCTAATATAAATAAAATAATATCAAAATATACTATTATTATTTATTATATCTCTCTCTCTCTCTTCAATCTCTCTCTCAATCTTTCCTCTCTCATCTCTCTCACTGCTCCATACTCATCTCATTTTAAATCGGTAATTATCTCCATTACTTTCATGCTATCTATCAGTCTTCAAAATCTCTATCCATCGTAATCTTGAAATCCCTCTCTCTTCTCTTCCTCTCATCTTCTCTCTTTGGTTACTAACTCTGCTCTCTCTTCTCTCGTCTCGTTCTCTCTCTCTCTCTCTCATCGTGCCACTCATCTCCTCAAGTTCGATCACAATCAGTCTCTCATCTCTACGCATTAGAACTCCTTCAGGGTCATCATCGCTCTCTTTCTCTCTTTCGACTCTAGTCTCCTTGTACACTGGCAAATCTTTCTTACTCGAAAATTGTCGTGCGTGCTCTCTCAATCAAGTGCAAACACATTTGGAACGTCTCTTCTCTCATCTCTTTCCACATTCTCACTCTCTCTCCGTTCTCTCAACAATATATTATTCTCCTCTCTCTCTCTCTCTTCTCCAGCTTACGCGCTTTCCCACTCAAAATTTAAACCTATAAAAAAACTGTTAAAACTTATATTCCTTTACCTTAAGGAAAAGAAATACATATTTGGTGAAAATGTGTAAAACCCTTTCTTAGAGTAAAACATTTATAAAGAAACTGATATAATAACTATATAAGATGAGAGCATTAAATTAACTTTACTTTAGTTAATTAGTGGAGAAGCAAACTTATTCCTTGTATTTTGCAGCTATTGATCAAAAATTCATATAGAGTTTAAATCAAATCTCAATTTTCGTTAAAAATTAAAAATAATATAATAAAATATAACAACCAGTATTTAGAAAAAGTGAGAGAGTCCTGAGTAAGAGTAACCCGGCGGGAAATGTGAATACCCGGCGGGAACCGAACTTTTAAAAAATCGAGGTTCTGGTACATCCCTAATCCAAATATATACTACTATATTATTATATATATATATATAATATTTATATATATATATTATATAATATATATATATAATATATATATATTTATTATCTATACTATATATATATACCGACCTATATATACCAATATACTCTAAATATTATACACATAATATATATATCACCCTTATCTATATATATATATATCAGGGTTGCCAAAAAGCCATGGTGCACTCGGTACCTCCCCGGGGAGCTGCCCACCTACCCACGCCGGCTGGCTTCTTTATACGGGACTAAAACCACCGCTGCCACAAGTACACGTCCATAATACATAAAAAATTATAATGTAAAATGATATAATTAATTAAGAACTGTAGTATATAAATATAGACCAACAGAAATTATTACTATATTTACACTGTAAATTACAAGTATTAATGGAAAGAAATGTTGGAATATAATTTTAAAAATATATTTAATATAATCATCTTTATTAATAATCATGAAGTCACTGTTCTTCAAAAGAAAAATTTGGTACTATTATTGTTTATATAATGCTTCAAAGGAGACTATTCAGTGGTACATAATAATCTATCATTGCAAACTTAATCATATTCAAATTAACCACGATAATGTAATTGCAATACTTGTGAAACTGAAAATGGCTTTCAAAAAGATAAAAAAAAAAAAAAAACTTAACATAACGTTAAACTTAATTATCCAATTAACCTAATTTAATTTAATTAGTGAGAGCGACACACTTGGTCCTTAACAAAAAAAATAACTAAATTCCTTCGGATTTATTTAAGAGAATATAGATTGGTAGCGTGACAATATATTTAGAGAGGAGGAAAAGAAAATTATATTAACTTTATGAATTTTAACGTGAAAAATTTGTATCACATACACAAATTGCACTATTCAAACCCTCTAATACTAGTAGCTAATAAGCTATAAGCCTATATAGAATATAGTAATTTGGGAAAGTTTAAACTATAAGTATAATTTATTAAGTTTCTTGGTCTTAAATGTCCATTGAGGAAAAACAGCTTTGCATCTGTTTTTTAAATTTTGATATCTCTTTAGCAAATTCTAAAATATGGCACATATTAACACGTTTTTCTGCCCTTTGCCATTCTACCTATAACCTTATTTCTAAGTACTTATCGTTTGGATCATCCCAAAAATTTGAAAATATTCGTTCAATCGAAGAGATGAAGCTGACTGGCTAGAAGAAGATGATTAACATTATCATTAATTGGCAAAATTCGTTTTGTAATTTAATTATTTAATTAAGTATTACTTTTTGAAAAATTTTATTTGCTAATTATGCGACTCATTATAATTTTGGTACAAAGAGGGTTATAATAGAGTTCCAGATTGTATTGTTACATATTTTCTTTTATACCATAATACTTGGGATATTTTTCCACTCTAATACCCAAGGTGATATAAACAATAGTAATGGGTAGCAATATAAGATAGGAATTTATATCCCATATATTACCAATCCATTCAAGATATTATTCTTTTATAATTTTGATTTCTGCTCTTGTACCAGGGCAACTTTCATATTCATATTTTTTGGGAGTGGGCTTGTATATAAGCAGTCACAAGATGTAAAAGAGAGTACGTTATATACATTTGAGAGGTCATAAATCTTTCTTTTATATATTTGTAGTAAAAGTAAGTTGTAGCTATCTGAAAGCATTTATTATATCCATCCATACATGAACAACATTCTCCTAAAGTGCAGTCATACTCACTGCATAGTACTTCAGAAGCAAATGGAAACTACTTTTCAGGTTGTTTTTGCGAAGATATTCAAGATTCCATGTAAATTGCCTGGAATTTTTAACTAAATAGCTCTTTATATCATACTATCAATCTGAAGGCTCGAGCTCATATATCATGACCAAATTTCCAAGTATTTGATATCTATTAGGACGTATATCAATACAGGCATTCCATGACTGAAAATTTCATATGTTGTGAATAATCTAAATATAGTAGGCTTAAAATATATTAAAGAAAGATAATACAAAATGAAAATTTCAAAACTGACAACCATCATGTGTGTAAGATAGAAACAGAAAAGGGTCCATATATATATCACAATATATATATAATTTAGTTTAATATATATATATAATAGTAATATATATTATATAAAGTTAAAGTTGAGATCATTATATATATTATGGTCTGGTAATAAAGAGGTAATATATAGATATTACTATATATGTAACATATATAATTATAGTTTCTAAGTTATATGCATGATGCTTTATTATGAGTTAGGAAAAGCCACGAACTTTATTGGAAAGTGAAATATTTACGATATCAATTAGAAGAAATTGGTCAAAAATATATCGACAGAGGAATATATAATAATATGAACGTATTATAAATAGCTTTGTAGTATGTAGGTGTGAAGTAAATAAATAAGGGTTAAAATGAATACGAATATAAATATAATAATGAATAAGTATGTATTGTAGAGTCATTGGAGTTTGTCTAAATAAATGGATAAAGTATGTAATATATAATGGATGATACGTATAATTAATTGGGTTATATAGATGACAGAGTGGTTATAGTTAGTAGTGTTGCTTAGGAAATCTCGACCGAGATATACCGTATATATATATGTGAGTATTATAAGTTATAATTGTTTTTAGGAAAAGTATCGTGATTCAGAAAAAGAATGTCGGAAGGAAAGGAATGCGAGTTTAGCAGAGCGAGAAGAAAGGTGCAAAATAGAAGTGAATTGGCGGGTTTTGTGAGGAGGTATGTGTAGCCCACCACCGTAAGGGAGAACCCTACATGTGGGAGTATTGCTATGGTGAGGGCCGTCAGGGTCCCTTTGAGCTTAAGGATGGATTTTTCTATGAATGCCGACGAGCCCTTCACTAAAAGGGTATAATGGGGCGGAAAGACTGGGCTTTCTTTTCGACTTTCGTATTTTTCTACTACTTTCTGTTTCCAACGCAAGATCTAGATACGCACTCTTATCCCCCAGTCTGGCAGGAGAGAAGTGGGTGATAATGATGATTTTATATATAGTATATATAATAAGTATATATATATAATATATATTCTGAGATATATACAGATATAAATATCATCTATAATAACTTCTATATAAAAATATATATAATAGATGTAATATATATATAAAGCAGCACACCAGGAAAGAAATTTTTTTTCGTTTTTTTTCTACAAAGATTATAATATATATATAATAAATATATATATATATATATAGTATATATATATATATATATAATATATATAATGATATATTAATAATATATATATTACTTCAATAAAGGGCAGGGTCCAATATTTGTTTCGCGGCTGACAATTTTCACACTCCCCAAAGATGGACTATAAAATCTTAATTTTTTGCGCAATTTTGATGGGAACAGAAACAACTGTAGCTTTTTGAACTCTTAAACCGCGTTTTACGAGTGTTTTTCTGTGTCTGTAGTTCATTTCTTTTGAATTTCATTCTCTCCAACCTATGTTTTTTGACATTTTTGGCTTCAACTTCTTACAATTTTATGAATGACTTCAAACTTGAAATATGCATCGATGGGTCCATTACATTCAAATGCACGAAATGTTTTGGATTTTTAAAATTGTGCTTTGCAATGTCTAAATTCAAAATCCACTTTTTTATTGGTTTTTTAAAATGAAAAAATTGCGATAACTTTTTTCTTCTCATGCGATCTGAATGAAATTTCAGAGCATATGTAGTCGAATATTTTGGGAAAATTTTTAATTTTCTTTTTGAGTATACAAAAAAATATACTAAGTAAAAAGAATGCATCCGTTCTGCTGATATCAGTGTCGAAAATTTGTCATTTTGCTGGTACTAGTCCCGACCACCAATAACTGTTCAAAAATAAAACATTTTTGGTTAAAAACACTAGAAAAGAACAAGAACAAGTAACACTTTTTCTCTAACTAACTCTATTAAAAAAATTTCCTCAGTTTCGAAAAGTTAAGTTAAGTAAGGTTTAAGAAAATTATTTAGCTCCAAGCCTTGGAAATAATTGAGAATCTTGCCATAAACAATTTTCTTAAAGCTTGATTCAATTGGTTTTGCGTTTTCTGTTGATGATATTTTTGGACAAAATTTATCGATTTCTTGCGATTTTTTTTTTTTATAAAGTCTATATATTAAAATAGTATCGATTTATATCTTAAATTAAAATAATTGAGAACTTTTAAATGGTTCACAATTAGACCTATTTATATATAGTACGGAACATAAAATTGTCGTTTTTCTCAAGTTAGTTTAATAGTATTCTTTCAAGAAATTAGGCGAAGAAAGTGGGTGCCAGCCTCTTTGGCTCTCCCGAAAGCATCTATGCATGTAATAGAAAATAAATATAACAGCTACAGAAGATCTAATATTTTTGATTATCGTGTACGAAATAAAAGCCTCTAATTAAAAAAAAAAAAAGAAAATAATTGATTTTATGACCAGCATAAAATATATCGTAGTGAATAATATAATAACAGACTACGCTTAAATATTAAGAATTATTTTTAATTTTCTTTTTATGGTTCATGGGCGACTAAACTTTAGTAATGCACTCTAATCAAGCCTCGCAGCGAACGCTAGTTTTCTCTTAAACTCCGATTGCAAACGGTCGTGTATATGTATTCCTTTCTGCAGTATTGTATCGGATCAAATGAGCATAAGCAAAGAAAATATGCACAATGTGAAAAAATATAAGTGAGAGTGTTTTTTATAATATATGCTTCCATGTATGAGAAAAATTGTTTATATTTCGTAAATTTAACTTATAACCTCCTCTTTCCTTATTTTAAAGGGGTTCGAGCCGACGAAGGTGCCGCAGGGCGTGATCATATCAGTTCATCCCAAACGTACCTGAAATCATCGCCGGTCACCGGTCGGACCGCGCTTCGGACTATCGAGGCCTAACTCTAGTTGCCAAACCTAAAAATAACCAGTTTTGGTGGCATCCCTCTCTCCTTTTTTTTACTTACGAGAGAGAGAAGAGAGATAGGTAAAAAAGTTACTAGAGTTGCCACTGATATATACATATATAATATTTAATATCAAAACAAACTCTATATATATTTTTGATATACAGAATAAACATATATATATATATATATAATTATAATATATATAATATATATAATAATATATAATACGTATATATATAAATAATTTTTAATATATAATAATATTAATTTTTATATATAAAGTATATATTATAGATTAAATTTATTATAATGTCATATTATATATCATATATATATATATATTATATATATATATCGTATAATCTATTTATCATATATATATATATATATTTATATTTAACCTAGTATATATAATAATTTTAATTTCGTTTTTAACATAACCTATTTGTACTAGGCTATATTGACATATATATATATTATTTTATATATATAAATATATATATATATATATATATATATATATATATAATTATATATAATATTATATATATAATATATATTATATATAGTATACTTATCAATTTTTGATATAACATAATATATTATATATTTTAAAATTTTTTATAAACCAGTCTATTTTGGTCCATTTGCCCATTTGGCCCACCCATTTTACCCAAAAAACCCTGGGTTTTTTAATAAAACCCGTTGGGTTGGGCAATTTTTAATTAAAAAACCCCTGGGTTTTTTTTTTTTTTGCAACCCTGATATATTATATATCAAAAGAGAACGTTTTTCAACAGTAAAATAAAGATTAGTTAAAAATTTTTGCAACATGGATAAATTTCTTATTTTAAATTTGTTGTTCAAGATTGTTTTCAGATTTAATGCAGGGTTGGCATTAAAAAAGCCCACTTAACAAAACCCAAAATAGCCCTGATGCAAATTTTTTTTTTTTATTATTATTTTTTTTTTTTTAAATTTTAGCCATTATTATCAACAATTTGAGAGGATTTTTTTGAAAATTAACTAAAATATTGCAAATACATAATAACAACTAGTATTATATGTTCATTATCTTAGATATTGATGAGACACATATCAGTGAGCATACGTTGCATATTTATTCAAATTTTCGTGATATAAATACCTTTTTTAAATATTCGAAATTTTAAATGAGAATTGAAAAAATTAATTTTTAAAAATATTGAATACAAAAACGTACAAATGATGGGACAAGCAACATGAAAAAAGCTAATAATCTAGATTGGTTTTTAAATTACTAAATAAACTTTTCCAGTAAATAAAAAAGTAAAAATTCTTTCCTCTTTGATAATAAATTTAGAATATATTTTGAATTTCCATTATTTTAATAAATTATGTAGTATGCAAATAATAAAACAAAATTTGAAACAACTGGATTGTCTTGAAACTCACATGAATTAAGTCCAATTTTCCAATTTTATTTCAAACGTTAGTTAATAGTCTGAACTGTCTAACCTGTCTTAAAATATTATATATCACTTCAAGTTTTTGAGCCTTTTTTCTTAACCAGTCTATTTCAAAACATTTTTGACGCAAACAAGATCAAAAAAGGAAAAGGAGAAAGAAAAAGCAATGCAAAATATTTAAACTAAAAACATAAAATAATATATCTTATAAGCAAGTAGCTATTATACATATGTATATATATTTATAATATTTAAAATATCATATAATATATATAAATTATTAATATATATATATATATATATATATATCATATATATATATATATATACCGTATAGTATATATTATATAAATATAATAATATATATATAATTATATATAATATATATTATAATATATATATATATATATATATATATATATATATATATATATTTCATAAATTATATATATCACTATATATATATATATATATATAATATAAAAATTTCTAATTTTTACTCAGTATGCCTTAACTCATATTTTTTCCTTTTCCTCAAAAATAGAAATTTTAAAAAAGGCCAATTAGGGTTGGAAAAACCCATTCATTTGTACTTTTGTATTCAATTTTTAAAAAAATTTTTAATTTCATTTATTTGAAATATTTAAAAGGTAAATCAGTGAAAACCTTGAATAAAATGTAACTAGGTTCACTAATAATGAAACATAATATAGTTGTTATTATTGCATATTAGTAATTTTTAAAAATATCTCAAATTGTTGAAAATAATAGCTAAAAATTAAAAAAACAACAACAAAAGAAACCCACTTGCAGCTGGGCTTTTTTGGGTTTTATTAGGTTTGCTTTTTTTTTTTTTTTGGGGGGGGAGGTTTAATGCAACCATTGTTGTTACTAATGAAGTTTAATTAATTCCTTTTTACCTCACTTGGTCAGGTACACGTGGCATAAGGATGGAAAACCTTACAATGTTGATGGAATTATGCAACAACTAGAACAAGGAACTCTTCGTATTAATTCTCCTACAGAGAGTGACTCTGGTATTATTATTATTATTATTATTATTATTATTTATGTATGTTATTATTTATATATTTAGATGTAGGTTTAAATTTTTTTATATTGATTAATGTACATAAATAATGTGTAATAAATTATTATTGTTATTATTATTATTATTATTATTATTATTATTATTATTATTATTATTATTATTATTATTATTAATATTATTATTATTAAAATGATGTTCATTTATCACCACTTTAAACTATATCGTCATCACAAACCATCCATCACACCACCTCTCCCTATTTTTTAATTTTTCAGGGCCAGTACCAGTGTTTGCCCACAAATGAATTAGGATTAG